>CAMZMU010000037.1:19359180-19583671 GCA_947311845.1 Poa pratensis
TGGCACCTGGGGCAGATGTAGAACTCACTGTAGCTCAGCTAGAGGCAGAACGCCTGAGGTTGCAAAGAAGCCCGGTTAGTGGTGGAGTCTAGGCAAGCCTTTGATAGAGATATGAGAGAGTACAATGCGGCTAATGGATCACAGATGGTTTACTCCTGTAGTGCATCGCTCACGCAAGAAAGCCGAGTTGCGTAACAGGGGAAGGACCTCAATGACGAGTTAGCCAGAGCTGCAAGATCGAGCTCAAGTAAGGCTACTAGTCATAGATCCGGCAGGCAAGCCGGTATATATAGCTCCCGGCTAAGAATCTTAGGGCTGCAGCGGCAGCGCGAGCCGAATTAAGTACATTAACCGGGGATGCTTGGCGCAAGCAGGCGGAGAGAGTCAATGAGCTTGTAGATGTGTGCAACAGGCAGAATGAAGCCTACCGGAAAGCTAATCCGGATGCTGGTGGTTCCCGTGTAGTGGTGTCGGTTAAGGCTGCTAGCCAGAAGTCTAAGGGCCAGGCGTCATCTCCGCATGTTGTAGTTGACCGATCCCCAAGTGTGAACTCGGGTAAGAGCAAGCAGCTGCAAACCTATGATGCCGTATATGCGGGCAAGCAGCTAGCAGCTCAAGGAAGAGGCGGACAAAGCAGAAACAGTGGTGGTCAAGGCAATCTGGGTGCTGGAAGGGGAAATTCGGCTGGCCGAGGTCAACCACCACGCCATCCCGGACAGCAAATGATGGCACAGGTGCAGCAGCAAAGTGGTGGCCAGGTGGGCTACCGCTATGACGATGGCAATTCGGCTATGGCGCGAGCCGGATACCAGACGTATGACAATGCACTGGCGTCGAGACTGGGGCCTCGGATGTTGGATCCGGATGATCAGCGTCTCAAGTTGGACAGAATCTACCAGTCCGAGAAGCTGGAAGAGCAAGGCCCACCGGGTCCACCATGCTTTGGACCTCGGATAATGAATGAGCCAAGTGTGCCGTTGTTCCAGCTCGGCCGCAACACGAAGCCGTATAATGGCAGCACCAAGCCACAGGATTGGCTGACGGACTATGTATCATCAGTGCACATTGCGGGGGGCAATCGCCGATGGGCGGTCCGGTATCTCCCGCATATGTTAGAAGGTCCAGCCCGGATCTGGTTGAATAACTTGCCGCCGGTAGTATCAATTGTTGGATGGATTTGGAACAGGCGTTTAACAGCAACTTCTCCAGCACCTACAAGAGGCCAAACCGACCTCAGCTCCTGGCTGCATGCAAGCAGGAAGAGAGGGAGACAGACCGAGAGTATTTGACTCGGTGGAGCAACATGCGCAATTCTTGCGAAGGTGTAGTGGAGGAGCAGGCCATTTCATGGTTTGCGCAGGGATGCAGGCATGGTACCCCACTTTGGCAGAAACTCCAAAGAGATATGCCAAAAACCCTGGCAGATATGATCCGGATAGCAGACACGTATGCACTGGGTGATCCAACACAGCCCGCATTGGATGCAGTGGGAGCAAACAGGAGGCAACCGGTTAATAACCGAGTTGGACCATTAAGGCCCAGTGACCGACATGAATTCGGTTACAAGAGGAGAGATCCGGATTACAGATACGGTTCTGATCAAGTTGCTGCGGTAAAACATGGACCAACCCGGAGCGGGAGATAGCCAGAGGCAAAAAACTGATGGTCCGGCTTGGAGGCCGAATCAAGGTGCTGGCCGAAGAAAGTGTGGGAGGGACCAAGTCCACCTCTGACTTTTGAGTCCAGATTAGATGGGCCTTGCTGTTATCACACCACTGATCCGCGCAAACCGGCTAATCATTCGACCCGGAACTGTAGTTGGCATCACCGCATTCAGGCGGAAGGTCAAAGAGGACCACCTCAGAGAGGTGCTCCTAGACCGAATTTCAGGCCAAACATGCCGCTAACCGGAGCCAATGCAACCCCGGTGAACGCTGGAGCTCCGAGGCCAGCAGCAACGAAGCCGGTTAACCTGGTGAACATGGGAGGCAATGACAATGATTGGCCCAAGTAGGCAAGGTGGATACCCTGGAAATTACAAGGAAGCACATCAGAGTTATGTGGTTTTCGTGACCGAGCCAACTGACAAGAAAAGTCAGTTGAGAAGCAAAGGAGGTGAATGCAGTGATGCCAGCAGTTCCAAAGTACTTGAACTGGTCTGAGCAGGAATCACGTGGAGCAGGGCGGATAATCCCCGATCATGCCAAGCCAGGAACCTATCGCTAGTGTGGATCCACTTGGTTGGGCCCAAGCTGAATGTGAAGTTTAGCCGAGTCTTGGTTGACAATGGCAGTGCCATAAACATCATGTATCGGGATACAATGGTCAAGTTGGGTATTTCGCCGAATCAGTTGCAACAGAGCAGTTGTACTTTCCATGGCATAGTACCCGGGGTGTCTTGTTCCCCCATGGGTAAGATCTGGGTGATGTGTTGTTTGGTACCAGGGACAATCACAGACTTGAGAGTCTCGAGTTCGAGGTGGTGGATTTGGAAAGCCCATACCATGCTCTGCTTGGCAGGCCAGCATTAGCCAAGTTCATGATATCTACTCATGTGGCCTACCTCAAGATGAAAATGCCTGGCCCGAATGGTGTTATCACCGTTGCGGGAGACTACAAGAAGGCCATACAGTGTGCTACAGTTGGTTCTAACTTAGCCGAATCACTGGTGATACAAGCTGAAAAGAGCAAGATGCACGAGGTGGTGGCAATGGCGAAGTCGGCTCAGTTAGGCGTGCTGGCCATGACCAATCCGGATGCGGGCAACATTTGAGGTGCCCAAGGAGACGAAGAAGATCCCCATTGACCCGGAGAACCCGGAGCGCATGGCCATCATTGGTGCCGGTGGGGAGAAATAGGAAAGCGCGCTCTGTCACTTCCTCCGTGAGAATCGGGATATCTTTGCATGGTCGGCTAAGGACCTGCCTGGTGTTCCGAGGGAGTTGGCAGAGCACTTTTTTTCAGGCCGGAAAAACCGGAGGCAACCGACTCGGCGTCTCTCAGATGATCGAAGAAAGTGGTGCTTGATGAGCTGGCTAAGCTGCTTGCAGCCGGATTTATTATGGAGGTGTTGCATCCAGACTGGATATCCAATCCGGTTCTGTAGAGAAGAAGAAGGACGAACCAGCTGTGGTCAAGGTGTGGCGTATGTGCATCGACTTCACCAATCTGAACAAGGCATGCCCGAAGGATCCATTTCCTTTACCTCGGATTGATCAAGTGATCGATTCCACTGCTGGGTGTGAGTTGTTGTCTTTCATTGATGCGTACTCTGGTTTTCACCAGATACCACTGAACCCTAAAGATCAAATAAAGACTGCTTTTATTACCCCGTACGGGGCGTATTGCTATCGTGTCATGTGTTTCGGTTTGAGAAATGCCGGTGCAACTTATCAGAGATGTATGCAGAAATGCTTACACTCCAAATGGGCAAAAATGTGCAGGTGTATGTCGATGATATCGTCATCAAAACTAAAGAAAAGCACACTCTCCTCGAGGATCTCGAGGAAACATTTGTGAACTTAAGAAAATATCGTTTGAAATTGAATCCGGATAAGCACTTTGGTGTCCCGGCTGGAAAGTTGCTCGGTTTCCTTGTATCGAGCCGAGGTATTGAGGTGAATCCGGCTAAGATCCGAGCCATAGAAAGAATGAAACTGCCAAAATGTCTGAAAGATGTACAAAAATTCACCGGGTGTTTAGCCTCGTTGAGTCGGTTTGTGAGTCGGCTAGGAGAAAAAGCCTTGCCCTTGTATCAGTTGATGAAAAAGAGCACCGGGTTCACGTGGACCCCGCAAGCAGATTCGGCTTTCAACGAATTAAAAAAGATGTTGTCCACTGCACCAATTTGGCGTCACCTTTGCCGAATGAGCCAATGCTACTTTACATTGCGGCCACTAACCGGGTCGTAAGTGTGGTTATGTGGTAGAAAGAGAAGAAGAGGGCAAATCCGTGCAGAGGCCGGTGTACTATTTGAGTGAGGTGATCTCAACTTCGAAGCAAAATTATCCTCACTACCAAAAGATGACATATGGTGTGTACCTGGCGGTCAAGAAGTTGAAACATTACTTCCAAGAGCATCCGATTACAGTGGTGTGTGAAGCTCCAATTGCGGAGATCATTGGGTGCAAAGATGCAACTGGCCGAGTTGCCAAATGGGCGATAGAAGTGTCTCCTTACACACCGCATTATGAGAGAAGAGATGCTATCAAGTCTCAGGCTTTGCCGGATTTCCTTTGTGACTGGGCTGAGATGCAATATGAACCACCTAAACCGGATTACAATTACTGGAGGTTGCACTTTGACGGTTCCAAATGCAAAATCGGGCTAGGTGCTGGGGTGGTGCTCACATCACCAAAACAGGATCAATTGCGATATGTATTGCAGATTCATTTCTCAGCGTCAAACAATGTAGCCGAGTATGAGGCACTGATCCATGGGCTTAATGTGGCTCGGGACATCGGCGTTCGCCGGATTGAATGTTTCGGTGATTCGGATTTGGTCGTGCAGCAATCTTCTGGAAATTGGGATGCTCTTGATGCCAATATGGCACTGTATCGGTTTCATGTTCAGAAAATTTCGGGATTTTTTGAAGGCTGTGAGTACAAGCATATACCTCGCTGGAAAACCAAGCTGCAGATGTTCTGTCAAAACTCGGGTCGTCTAGGGAGGCAATCCCACCCGGAATATCCTTGAATCATCTAAGGGTCCCTTCAATCAAACCTTCGCCTGATTCCGAGTCGATTTTATTCCCAAGCAAGAATCCGAAGCTATTCCTATGAATGTTGATGTTGAGTATATCGAGGAAGACCCGGGGACTGCATGCCCGGACTCGGGACTGCTCACACAGATTCGGAAAATGCTAACCGAGTCTTGGGAAAGAGGAGCAGAGATGAAGATGATGCTAACCGGATTGTGGGGAATGGACAGAAGCTGATAGAAGAAATAATGGCGGCCAAACCTGTGGAAGAAAATGAGCACTTGTTCCCTTTGCATCCAGTACCAGAGTGGGCTGAAGAGATCATGAAATTCATCGAGGAAGGAAGCTTGCCAAGCGATGAAACCAAGGCTAGGCGTGTCCAGAGGAGATCCAAGGCTTATACCATCATCAACAAGGAGTTATACAAAAGAAGTGTAACCGAGGTGTTGCAGCGCTGCGTGGAGCCAGCAGAGGGCAAGGAGATGCTCCTAGAGATACACCAAGGTGAATGTGGACATCATTGCAGTACAAGAGCCCTGGTGGCTAAAGTGTTCCGGCATGGATTTTATTGGCCCACTGCTCATGCAGATGCGGAGGACATAGTCCGCAGATGTGAAGGATGCCAGAGATTTGCTAAGCAAACACACTTACCCGCATCGGCACTGAAGACAATTCCTATTACTTGGCCATTTGCTGTGTGGTGTTTGGATATGGTGGGAGATTTCAAGCCGGCTAGGGGCAACATGACACATATGCTGGTGATGGTGGATAAGTTCACCAAGTGGATAGAGGTGAAACCAATCCGGAAAGTGGATGGCCGTTCGGCTGTAACCTTCTTGAAAGAAATCATTTTGAGATACGGATACCCTCATAGCATCATCTCGGATAACGGCACGAACTTTGCTGTCGGAGAGTTTGCCCGATTCTGCATGGATAAGGGGATCCGGTTAGACATAGCCTCAGTGGCATCCAGAGTCCAATGGACAAGTGGAAAGATCAAATGCTCTAGTGTTAGCCGGCATCAAGGCTCGTCTCATTGAACCATTGTTGAAAACTCCGGGGTGCTGGATAGATGAAATTCCATCAGTTCTTGGGGTCTAAGGACTACACCGAATCGGTCAACAGGCTATACGCCATTCTTTCTGGTTTATGGGGCAGAAGCTGTCCTACCCACTGACATAGAATATGATGCACCAAGGGTGGCAATGTACACTGAAACCGAGGCAAAAGGCCCGGGAAGATGCAGTGGATCTGCTAGAGGAAGCAAGAGAGTTGGCCCTGTCTCGGACAGCAATATACCAGCAAAATCTCAGGCGTTATCATAGCCGAAAAATCAGTCCTCGAGTGTTTCATGAGGGTGATCTAGTGCTGAGGCTGGTGCAGCGCAGCAAAGGCCGACACAAATTGTCACCTCCATGGGAGGGACCATTCATTGTGAGCAGGGCTATGCACAATGACTCTCGTACTACCTTGTAGATGCACAGGAACAAGGGAGGATGGCCTGGACAGACCCGGACAAGAAACCAAGCGACCTGGAATGTAGCTCTGCTTCGACCCTTTACTCTTAAGGGCGCAATGTATGTATTTCAATTTATCATAAATGAAATCAGCAATCCGAGTCTGGACTCGGGGACTGCTTCGTCCTATGCATGTGTTTTTTTACTGTTTTGTTTTTTGCCGTTCGTGTGCCGAATCGCTTTGAACCTTGTTCTAAGTTCAAGTAATGTATGTTGTGTTGTTGATCTCGTGACTCGACTGACAAACACCAAAATGGTAGTCAAGAGCAGAGATGAGGAATATGGGAAACATGAAAATGGACTCGGGGACTCGGTCCAAAACCGATTCGGCACATGCGTCGTTTACTAACCCCTGTTATTTATTTTTTCGTTTATGTTGAATGATTCTAAACCACAACTCGCATGTTTCAAGTATTGTATGCTATGATTCCTATCTTGTGACTCGACTGTCAAAACACCCAAAGAGGTAGACAAGAGCAAAGATTTGGCAAAAGTAGTAAACAAGAAAACAGACTCGGGGACTCGGTTTAAGATGATCCAACATAAACCTTGTCCGGATCGCGTTAAGCATATAAGCATAGTCTCGAAAGAACTTAAAATAGTCTATTACATCTGCTCCCGGCATACCGGGGATTTAATGTTTTTGTTAAGTACTTCAGGGTGCAGCGGACTCGGTCGCGGCAGACTCGGTCATAGGAGTTTCGGTTGCGGGAACTCTGTGGTAGGAGCCTCGGTTAGCGGAGCTTCGGGGGCACGGGCTTCAGCTACGGGTGCTTCGGTTGAAGTGGACGCGGTTACGGGAGGTTCTGTTGCTGGAGCAGACTCAGAAGATGGTGGCACTTCGGAAGTAATCTTGACTGGAGAGCTTGAAGGATGGGCGGATTCGGAAATATCCGGATCAGGTGAAGCCTGTTTAGTAATCACAGTCAAGTTAGTGGCTGGAATCACAGGAGACTCGGTTGGAGTTTGTTCGGTGAGCTTGGCCGAGTCGGAGGCTGGTACCTTGCTGGATTCTTCTTCATCAGACTCGCCCTCAGAGTCGGCATATTCTTCTGCGGAGGCATCGTCCGATTCCTCTTCTTCAGTTCTTCTCCATCGAATAGACCGGAGCGTCCAGATCAAGATGCTTGGTGCGTGCAAATTCGGCCATGAAGTTGGCGGCTTCTTCACGGATCTTGATCCGGGTAGGGTCTGTAGCCCATGGAGAACCTTCGCGAAATGAGCGCACTTTGGCAAGGTCAATTAGCTCATACCAGACATGATGAATAGTAAAGCTGCGTCAGCACCAGCGCGGGCGGATGAAGACCTCCACTGCTGTAACCGAGTCATCTCTTGGTCCAGGTCTCTGATCAGCTCCTCCGCAGGCACAACTTGCCGCGCTTCAGGAAACAAGATTCGGTGAGCCTTGAGACTGGCATTAAGCAGACCAATGGGAATCCTTCAGAGGAGCAATCCGAGCCTTAAGAGCTGTAATATGATCTTCGATGTCCCATGTCTCTGATAGGGAGCCTCGGTTAATTTAGCTCTCTCAGCTCGGGCGTTCTCACAGCCTGGCGGCTTGAAGCCGGATGCTGGTAAACTCTCCTACAAACAAATAAGCTAATACTGAGTTCAGCGAGAAGGAACACAAGCATATGTATCGGTTAAGAGCAGAAAGAAAAAGGGGATTCGGTGAACTTACGATCCATGTCATCGTTAAGGCTAGCAAGTGCAGCAAGCCATTTCGCACTGGCCGCTTTGTGAGCACTCAGTTCTTCTTTAGCCGCTTTGACTTCGGCTTCAGATTCGGCAATGGTCGTTTGAATTTGCTGGTCCAGTTTGGCCCGCTTCTCAAGTCCGGCTTTGAAAGTATCCCGATCCTTCTGGATAGTCTTTTTCACGCTTCAGCGTATCCCGCTCTCCTTTAACCTTGTTCTTCACTTTTTCAACTCGGTCAAGCTCTCGCTGGAGCCGAGTCACTCTGATTTTTCCTCGGATAAAGCGCGCTTGTGCTCTTCTTCTTTCTTGTCCATTTCAAGACAGAGCCCATCGAAGGAAGTTTGGAGCTTCTGGTGCTGATGGGCGAGCTGCTTAAAGAGCTTGCCGCGAGCGGTCATGGTTTCCTGAAAGAAAACAGGCAAATGGCGTCAAAGAATCTCGGGGACTGGCCCGAGATTAACCGAATCAGTTGGAAAAGAGACTCGGGGACTGGAAGTCCCACGGTGTCCTCGGTTAAGGCAACATTCATGTAAGTTTTTTAGAGATTCAAGCCGAATGACTTTCTTACTCGGAGGAGTATCAGTCGTTCGACCCGAATCTCGGGGACTGGGTATAGTACTATTTGATCATGTTAAAAAAAAGCAAGATTCGGAAAATTTACCTCAACACCCGGTTAGCTTCAGTGACCGAGGTCTGTACAGAGTGTAATGATTGAAACATCCGACTAGGCCCAGCCGGATGTGGCGCTGAAGGAGAAAAATCCTTGGCGAGGTCAGCATCATTCCAAGCTTCAATGAATTGCTTGGCGGACTCGAGCTTATCGCTGCTCGGAGGGCGGGATTCGACGGGACTGGCCGAATCGAATCGCTGATGGGGCGGCAGAAACCTTCTTGCTAGCAACCACCTGCTTATCCGAGGTGGTTGGAGTTGTGCCAGAGGCACCTTGAGTCGGCTTGGGTTGCGGTGACCACCCGGAGTCTGCTTCGGATGTGGCTCCTTGTGCTGCTTCTCGGAAACTTGCTGTTGCTGTTGCTGCTTCTGCTTTTTCTTCTTCTGCTGCTCTTGATTCAGCAGGTTTGCGCTGCGGGAGTAGGGCGAGGATCCGGCTTAGGCGGGGTAGCCGATGTCTTGGCCTTTTCCTTCTCCAGCTCCTTGAGAGGGCGTGGCCAACTTGAATCTCGGATTGGAGCCGAGGTTTCCTCACTCTCCAAGTCAATAACCGGCTCTGAAATGGGAGTCGGCTGAGGAATATTGGCAGTTGTGACACGCGTTGGTGAGGTGGCAGTTCGGTCAGACTGGGTTTCCATGGCCGTATCCAGTGGAGGAATGGAGAAGAATGGATGAATGAGTCTGCGCGGTGGAGGACATCACTGCATAAAGCAAAGCAGACAGTTAACTCGGATAGATATGACTCGGTTAACAGAGGAAGAAAGCAAATAAAGTTCAGTATTAACCCCTTGGTGGTAGGCATCGGCTTGACGCGATTCGGCTTGTCGCCGGACTTCTTTCTTCTTTTTGTCTGTGGGGCATCTGTTTCGGGCGCCTCAGCGCGTTTCCGAGAGGTCTCTCAGTATCTTGTTTGGCTGGAACACAAGGAGGTGGTTTCCATGAAATCGGAATAGCGTCGATGGGTTCTAAGAGGCAGCAATCTTCATCTTCCTCGTCGGAAATATGGTGAATGTTGATTGCTTACCCTTGCGGACTGGCTTGGCACGGGGAATTGGCAAATAGTCATCCGTATCCGGATCCTCTTCGCCCTCGCGCGGCGGGCTAAGATCCGGTGTCCATGCCTTGGTGGAGAGATCTCCGTCTTCAGTAAGTTGACGATCAAACAGCTGCAAAAAATAATGCGAATCCGGATCAGGCCGGGGTTATTCAGATGAAGTAAGATTGGATTCGGAGAGTGGTGAGCTAACCTGTGGAGGAAGTTTTTCCCGGTAGAATGGCTTTACACCCCACCGCCATTTATCCGACATCTCATTGGCAGCAATGGCGTTTACCCGTCTGAAGACGGAAGCTTTGTCAAGCTCGTGCTTGCTGATCCGGGTAGGATCTAGTGCGCCACGCATGTGACATATCTTGTGATCACGCCTTTGAAGAGGGCTGACCGGCGAGAGATGAAGGTCCGGAGGAGGTCGTCAGAGATCATACCATTCTTCAAAAAATCCTCCAGAGTGGTATGCACTGTCTGAAGTTCAGCAATTGTTTCAGCCGGATTGTAACCGAAGTTCAGTTCGGCTGTGGGCGGCTCCATCCTGAACTCGGGCAGATTGAGGGCATCATGGCCCTCAGCACTCTTCACATAAAGGAAGGTCCTTTGCCACTTCTTGACCGTGTCTAGGCCAGTGACACGGGAAAGATGGATCCCTGCCTTGGCGTGATGCTAACCGAACCGCAAGCAGTCAGTTGTTTCGGCTTGGTACCTGGAATGGTATGCTTGCGGAGGTGGAAGTATTTGGCCCATATATCCACACTCGGCCAGAGGCCGAGATAGCCTTCGCAGAAGGAAGTGAAAGCTGATAAAGAGACGAAGGCGTTCGCCGGGAGGTGGTGAAGTTGTAGTCCGAAAAAGTCCAGAAAGGCCCGGAAGAAGTCACTAGCAGGCAATCCGAACCCGCGCTCGAAATGCGCTATGAATACCACGCGCTCACCGGGTTCGGGGCCGGTGCGAGTTCTTTTCCGGGTCTGCGGCATATAACTTGCGGCGTTATACGCCGGGTGGCTCGTAGCCATTCCAAATCATTCCGGGTAACATCAGATCCCTCCCATCTGCCGGGAGGAAGTTTGGCCATAACCGACTCAGTTCTGCAGTAAAAAGGCAGATAACCGGATTAGGAGATTCGGAATCCATGACACCAAAGAAGAGTCGGATAACATTGAAACCGAATCAGATCTAAGGTAACTCGGCTAATCTTATCCCGGGTAGGGTTAACCGGGTCCAGTGGGAAGGTGATGCGGTTGGAAATCGCAAACATCTTTCCGCGGTTTCTAGGGTTTGGAAGATCTACAGCGGTGGTAAAAAAGAAAGAAAATTACGGGTAAAAACATGGTTGAACTGCTCCTACGGTGACAAGTCTTTCTAGGCTAGTCTGATGTAAAAACTTGGAGAGAAAGTATACGGAGTATGCTATGGCATGAACATGGCTTAGATATCAATCTAGCAAGAACAGGCATGTGTATTTCAAGAGTATGAACTTGTCACGGTGGCTATGGCGAGAGGAGGAAGAACTTACAGTGCTGGTTCCTCGAAGGAGGAGTTCGACGGAGAAATGGCGGAGATGGGCGCGAGGCGCGGCTCCGGCGGTCTTGCTCTGGTGCGCTGTGCGTCCCGGCGCGGCGAGTTTGGAGGTCGAGATTGCGGCGGCGACGGCGGAGCGGATGAGTAAGGGAATGAGGCGAAGAAGAAGGGGAGGTTCCTTCGCCCACATTTATAGCCTCCAGCGGTAACTACCCCCACTGCTGCGCGCGTTTTCGGAGTATCGTGCATTAACCGCACCCTGGAATTCTGTGGCCTTCAGTATGGCCGTGTATTCCCAGCACACACGAGGCAATAGAATTCTAAGCGGTGGGGAGGATCCTATGTGCTGGTCAACGAGGAAACCGAGGAGACGCGGTCGTTTGGTCAAATGCACTCGAGTACCCGAAAATCCGGATAACGTGCTGTCAGTGACATGTCAGATCAGAGACCCGGATTATGGGGCTTTACGCAGAGATTCACTGCCAAGTATCCCGGGAAATCCTGAGACAAGATTGTACGATATGATTCGGTTAGTGATGTTAATTTTTAACCTGCTACGGCTCTTCAGCCGAGGCTGTAGAACCGCACCAGCTTCGGGACTACTGTCGGGGGGCTGCCCCCGGGTAGGGCAAAGATGTGGTGTTAAGTGTTGCAAAGAGCTAGCCGGATCAACATGTAGCCGGGTCACTTGGGCCGGATCTCTCGTGAGAGTCGGTTGGCGCATGATCAAGCTAGTGCGATAAGACGCCAGAGAGGATCCGGTAAAGACAAACCGGATCAGATTAAGAAGTGTCGGCTAAGTTAGCCGGGTTGGTCAGGAAGGATCCGGATAAAGTAGCCGGGTTGGCCAGGAAGGACCCGGATAAGGTAGCCGGGTTGGCCAGGAAGGACTCGGATAAGATAATCCGGATATTGCACAAGGGCCAAGTAATGTCAGAAAGGTTCACGGATCCTGCAGGTCTCCTGCCAGAGGCTGAGAAGACAGCCGGGTCAAGTCGCAGGTTTTCCGGGTCGCAAGCCCTAGGGCTGACTTGGCCAATTCGGGAAAGAGGATATGACCGAGGCCCGGGGCTACGCCTGCCATTGCCCTAAGTGGCAAGATAGGCCTGTTAGGGACTTGACGGCCAGGTCAGGTCACGGGATTCCTGGGAGCGCAGCAACCTAGGAGCTGACTCGGCCAATTCGGGAAAAAGGATATGACCGAGACCCGGTGGGCTACACCTGCCATTGCCCAAAGTAGCAAGATAGGCCTGCTAGGGCCTGACAGTCCAGCCGTTGGATTGACAGGAGGCAGAGGCTTGTCCTTTTCCTCTTGGCAATGCCATTGTCTCATGGAGCCAGGGGCAGAATAGTAATTCGGTTTTTGTATAAATGAGCTACCACATCCTCCAGTGCGAGAACGAGCAACAGAGGAGAGAGGATCGACCATTGTGAGCCTCATTTCCCCCAAACTTCATCTTCTACCTGGAGCTCACTCCATTGTTCATCATACAGCTCAAGGAGCGCTCTGTACTTGTAAACACTTGAGATATAAGAGAGTAGGCTAGAGCTGCAGTAGGGGTGTTACCTCCACAAGAGGGCCCCGAAGCAGGGTACATCGTGGTGTTCTTTGCTGTTCTTGGTTTGCTCTGTTCTTGTTGGTTCTTGCGAATTCTTGCTTCTTCTTCATGCGTGCTTCGTGAGTGCGCAAACCCTCCCCGGTTCCCCCAACGCCCAAGCGAGCCCACACTTAAGCCATCCCCATGGCATCTGCCGTGACACCACCACGACAGAGAGAGTGAGGAATCAAGCTTATCAAACCGGAGGTAGGTGGAGGGGTATAAATACCCCTCCCAGAAATCTACCCGTTTTGAACTGTAAACAGCCCGCAGCGGTAGTACCGGGCCTCGCCCGGTAGTACCGGCTGACGGGGAACTGAAGGCCTGGCGTCAGACTGGTCAACGCTCACTCCACGCGCGCGGTAGTACCGGACATCCTGGTCCGGTAGTGCTCCCCACCCAGTAGTACCGCTCCTACTACCGGGGCTACTACCGGATTAATTCGAGCGAGTCCAGGAGAGCTTTTGGAGATCCGGTACTGGGCCCGGTACTGGGCCCGGTAGTTCCGCATGGCAGAACACTCGGTAGTACCGGGGTGAACCCGGTAGTACCGGCTGAAGCTATGAAGACTGCTTTTCTTCCTTTTCTTGAGACAAAACCTGTGCAATATTAATTGATACAATCCTGCACACTTTTAGCACACACATTAGACATCTAAGTGTGTTGTCAACAAACATCAAAACACTGTGGGGAAGGATATGTCCTTTCAATCTCCCCCTTTTTGGTGTTTGATGACAACATACTTAGGAGAAACAAATGATTTGCAAAAGATAGACGGGGCTCTCCAAATTGTGTGTTTATTCGGAATTTGCTTTTGAATGCAAAACACACCATATAAAATGGGCGGAGCTCCCCCTATATTTTACGAACCAAGCAAGTTCATATGGATAACAATTACACCAACTTGCACAATATAAGCAACAATTAATAACAATTAAAACAACTTGCACAATATAAGCAACAATACGCAAGTAACATACTAGATAGGTCTTATTACAATACCATAAGTTCAAGGCATGTCTTACACCATGCATAGGAAAGTTCAAAGCAAATATCCAAATAAAGATAAAAGATGAAACACAAGCATAAAGATCAAACGAAGTGCGAGCTTGTGTTTCCACCCATGCAAATCCCACGGCTCATCCTAAATAGAACACATTCTCCCCCTTTGACATCGAAATGCCAAAAAGGGAGAAGCGCGATGCTAATACGTCCCTAGGAGCATCAAGCTCCACCCGCGCCGTGGTGGGTCGAAGAGGAGGCCTGAAAGCGATCACCATGTGGAGGAGCATCTTCATCACTCCAGAAACCATGCTTGGACACCCATTCCTCCTTTGGAGTGATATCATCTTCAGAACCATCGGAGACGTTGTCGTGGTGGTGTCACGGCAGATGCCATGGGATGGCTTAAGTGTGGGCTCGCTTGGGCGTTGGGGGAACCGGGGAGGGTTTGCGCGCTATGAAGCACGCATGAAGATCAAACAAGAACTCGCAGGAATCAACAAGAACAAAGCAAACCAAGAACAGCGAAGAACACCACGATGTACCCTGCTTCGGGGCCCTCTTGTGGAGGTAACACCCCTACTGCAGCTCTAGCCTACTCTCTTATATCTCAAGTGTTTACAAGTACAGAGCGCTCCTTGAGCTGTATGATGAACAAAGGAGCTCTAGGTAGAAGATGAAGCTTGGGGGGGAAATGATGCTCACAATGGTCGATCCCCCCACAGAGAGGTGGTGTTGCCTATATACAGTAACCGAATTACCCTTTTGCCCCTGGCCGCAGAGGACAATGGCATGGACAAGGAGAACAGGACAAACACTGGCCACTGTCACTCAGCCCAGCTCACCCTCTGTTCACCACAGGCTTATCTTTCCTCTTTGAGCTTAAGGCAGTGTAGACCACAGTAGCCTAGCCACTGCCCCTTTCCCGAATAGGCCGAGTCAGCGCCTAGGGGCTTGTGACCCGGAAAACCTGTGGCAGCACCTTGCTGTCTTCTGAGCCCCGGTCAGTAACCTTACAGTGCCCGTGACTTTTACTGACATTACTTGGCCCCTGTGCATCATCCGAGTTGCCCTACCCGGGTCCGGATAACTTAGCCGGCTCTTCTTTCCTGGATCCGGTTAAACCTCACCGGATCCCCTTTGGTCTTTTCTTTCACTGGCTTGAAGTAGGACTGACCGAATCGCCTTGAGATCCGACCCGGATAACTTAGCCGGCTCTTCTTTCCTTGATCCGGTTAGACCTTAACTGCTCATAACACATCATCTTTGCCCTACCCGGGGGCAGCCCCCCGACAGTAGTCCCCGAAGCTGGTGCGGTCCTACGGCATCGGCTGAAGGGCCGTTCCAGATTCTAAACCAACATCACTAACCGGATCACTCTAGCTGTCACCGAATTTTCCGGGACATTTGGCAGGAAAAGCCTGTGCAAAGCCGTATAACCCGGGTTGTCAGCTCGTTATCCGGATCCACCGGGTACTCGAGTGTGTTTGACCAGAAGACCACGTCTCCTCGTTTTCTCCGTTGACCGGCACATAGGATCCGCTCCACCGCTTCCAATTCTGCGGCGTGGCCACGAGTGCTTGAAATACACGGCCACAGCAGCTGCCACAGAGTTCCGCGACGCAAGGGATCTAACCGTGCTCCGGTAACCGCGCGGTAGTGGGGGGCAGTTACCGCTGGAGGCTATAAAGAGGGCGCGGTGGTTTTTCCCCTTCTTCTTCCTCTCAACTCCCACTAACCCGCTCCATCGACGCCGCCGCAACCTCGCCATTCAAGGTTGCCGCGCCAGGGACGCACAGCGTACCAGAGCAAGACCATCGGAGCCGCGCCTCGCGCCCATCTCCGACGTTTCTCCGTCGAACTCCTCCTTCGAGCGACTCGCACTGTAAGTTCTTCCTCCTCTCGCCATAGCCACCGTGACGAGTTCATACTCTCGGAATACACACACCTGTTCTTGGTAGATTGATGCGTATCTAAGCCCGTGTTCCTGCCGTAGCACACTCCGCAAATTTTCTGTCCAAGTTCCGCAATAGACTGGCCTAGATACACCTGTCCCCGTTGGAGCAGTTCAACCATGTTTTTACCCGTGATTTTCTTTCTTTTTTACCACCGCTGTAGATCTTCCCAACCCTAGAAACTTGCGGAAAGATGTTTGCGACTTCCAACCGCTTCACCTTCTCCACCGGACCCGGTTAACCCTACCCGGGATAGGATTAGCCGAGTCACCATAGATCTGATTCGGCTTTAATGTTATCCGATTCTTCTTTGGTCCCATGGATTCCGAATTTCCTGACCCGGTTATCCGACTCTTTGCTGCAGGACGATTCGGTTATGGCCAAACTTCCCCCTGGCCGATGGGAAGGATCTGATGTTACCAAAAATGACTTGGAATGGCTACGAGCCACCCGACGCATAACGCCCCAAGCCATCTGCCGCCGACCCGGAAAAGAACTCGCACCGGCGCCCGAACCCGGTGAACGCGTGGTATTCATAGCACACTTCGAGCGCGGGCTCGGGTTACCTGCCAGTGACTTCTTCCGGGCCTTTCTGGACTTCTTCGGATTACAGCTTCACCACCTCCCGGCGAACGCCTTCGTCTCTTTATCAGCTTTCTCTTCCTTCTGCGAAGGCTATCTCGGTCTTTGGCCGAGTGTGGATATATGGGCAAAGTACTTCCACCTTCGCAAGCACACCATCCCAGGTACCAAGCCGAAAGAGCTGACCGCTTGCGGTTCGGTTAGCATCACGCCACGGCAGGGATCCGCCTTTCCCCGAGTCACCGGCCTAGACACGGTGAAGAAATGGCAAAGGACCTGGTTTTACATAAAGAGCGCTGAGGGCCATGACGCTCTTAATCTGCCCGAATTCAGGATGGAGCCGCCCACAGCCGAGCTGAACTTCGGTTACAATCCGGCTGAAACGATTGCTGAACTCCAGACAGTGCACACCGCTCTGGAGGATTTTTTGAAGAATGGCATGATCTCTGACGACCTCCTCCGGACCTTCATCTCTCGCCGGGTCAGCCCTCTTCAAAGGCGTGACCACAAGATATGCCACATGCGTGGCGCACTAGATCCTACCCGGATCAGCAAGCACGAGCTTGACAAAGCTTCCGTCTTCAGACGGGTAAACGCCATTGCTGCCAATGAGATGTCGGACAAATGGCGGTGGGGTGTAAAGCCATTCTACCGGGAAAAACTTCCTCCACAGGTTAGCTCACCACTCTCCGAACCCAATCTTACTTCATCCGCATAACCGGCCTGATCCGGATTCGCATTACCTTTTTGTAGCTGTTTGATCGCCAACTTACTGAAGACGGAGATCTCTCCACCAAGGCATGGACACCGGATCTCAGCCCGCCGCGCGAGGGCGAAGAAGATCCGGATACGGATGACTATTTGCCCATTCCCCGTGCCAAGCCAGTCCGCAAGGGTAAGCAATCAAACACTCACAACCTTTCCGACGAGGAAGATGAAGATTGCTGCATCTTAGAACCCATCAATGCTATTCCGATTTCATGGTTACCACCACCTTATGTTCCAGCCAAAGATGATACCCAAGAGACATCTCGGAAACGCGCTGAGGCGCCCGAGACAAATGCCCCAGAGACCAAGCGAAGAAAGAAATCCGGCGACAAGCCGAGCCGTGTCAAACCGATGCCCACCACCAAGGGGTAACATTGACCGAACTTTATTTGCTTTCTTCCTCTATTAACCGAGTCATATCTATCCGAGTTAACTGTTTGCTTTGCTTTATGCAGTGATGTCCTCATCACCGCGCAGACTCATTCATCCATCTCTTCTCCCATTCCTCCATTGGATACGGCCATGGAAACCCAGTCTCCTGACCGAACTGCCACCTCACCCACGCGTGTCCCAACTACCAATATTCCCCAGCCGACTCCCATCTCAGAGCCGGTTATCGACTTGGAGAGTGAGGAAACCTCGGCTCCAATCCGAGATTCAAGCTGGCCACGTCCTTTGAAGGAGCTGGAGAAGGAAAAGGCTAAGACATCGGTTAAGTCCACACCTAAGCCGGATTCCCGTCCTGCTCCTGCAACTCAATCTGCACTGAGCCAAGAGCAGCAGCAGAAGAAGAAGAAACCGAGGCAGCAACAACCACAAGTAACCCCTGAAGAGCAGCAACAGCAGCAACAACAGCAACAAACTTCCGAGAAACCACAGAAACCGCAACATCAGAGACAGACCCCGGGTGCATCACCTCCACCCAAGCCGACTCAAGTTGTCTTTGGCACAACTTCCTCCACTCCGGATAAGCAAGTGATTGCTGTCAAGCAAACCACCGCTACCTCCTCTGCCATTCAATCCGGCCAAGCCAAGCCTAAGCTCAGCACTGCCAATGACTTTATTGAGGCCTGGAACGCCGTGGACCTTGCACCAGGCTTTTCCGCTGCAACGCCGCACCCTGCTGGTCCTAGCCGAATGATGCAATCTCTTCATTCAGTGAAGGTTGCGTTTACTGCATCGCACCAAGTCTTCGAGGTAAGTTTGCCGAATCTTGCTTTTAGTTCGTCATGATCAAATAGTATACACCCAGTCCCCGAGATTCGGGTCGAACGACTGATACTCTTTGGAGTAAGAAAGTCATTCGGCTTGAATCTTTTAAAAAATTTGATCATGATCTTTTTCTTAACTGAAAAAACTGTGAGACCCCCAGTCCCCGGGTTTCTTTTTAACCGATTCGGTCAGTCTCGGCCAATCTCCGAGATTTGTTTTGGCTCCACCTTGTCTCGGGTATCAGTCCCCGAGTCTCTTTTGACGCTATCTACTTTCTTTCAGGAAAGCACGGGCACTCGCAGCGACCTCTTTAAGCAGCTTGCCAACCAGTACCACAAGCTCCAAAAATCATTTGATGCCTTGGTCCTCAAGATGAATAGCAAAGAGGAAGAGCAAAAGCGTGCTTTATCCGAGGAAAAATCAGAGGTAGCCCGAGTCCAGCGGGAGCTTGACCGGGTTGAAAAAGTGAAGAACAAAGTTAAAGGAGAGCGGGATGCACTGCGGAGGGAGAGAGACACGCTCCAAAAGGAGAAAGATACAATTCAGAAGGAGCGAGACACTTTGCACGCCGGGCTACAGAGGCGAGCCGAAATGGATAAGCAGATTCAAACCACAGTGGCCGAGTCTGAAGCTGAACTGAAAGCTGCTAAAGAAGAACTGGCTGCTCACCAAGCGGCCAGTGCGAAATGGCTGGCTCAACTTGCTAGCCTTAACGATGACATGGATCGTAAGTTCACCGAATCCCCTTTTTTCTTTCTGCTCTTAACCGATACATATGCTTGTGTTCCTTCTTGCTGAACTCAGTATTAGCTTATTTGTTTGTAGGAGAGTTTACCAGCATTCGGCTTCAAGCCGCCAAGGCTGTGCGAAACGCCCGAGCTGAGAGAGCTAAATTAACCGAGGCTCCCCTATCCGAGACATGGGACATCGAAGATCATATTACAGCACTTAAGGCTCGGATTGCTCCTCTGAAGGATTCCCACATTGGTCTGCTTAATGCAAGTCTCAAGGCTCACCGAATCTTGTTTCCTGAAGCGCGGCAAGTTGTGCCCGTGGAGGAGCTGATCAGAGACCTGGATCAAGCAATGACCCGGTTAAAACAGTGGAGGTCTTCGTCTGCCCGCGCTGGTGCTGACGCAGCTTTGTTATTCATCATGTCCTGGTACGAGCTGATTGACCTTGCCAAAGTGCGCTCCTTTCGCGAGGGTTCTTCATGGGCTACAGACCCTATCCGGATCAAGATCCGTGAAGAAGCCGCCAACTTCATGGCCGAATTTGCACGCACCAAGCATCTTGATCTGGAGGCTCCAGTCTACTCGGATGGAGAAGACACTGAAGAAGAGGAATCAGACGACGCCTCCGCTGAAGAATATGCCGACTCAGAGGGCGAGTCTGATGAAGAAAATCCAGCAAGGTACCAGCCTCCGACTCGGCCAAGCTCACCGAACAAACTCCAACCGAGTCTTGTGATTTCAGCCACTAACTTGACTGTGATTACTAAACAGGCTTCACCGATCCGGAATTTCCGAATCCGCCCATCCTTCAAGCTCTCCAGTCAAGATTACTTCCGAGCCACCATCTTCTGAATCTGCTCCAGCAACAGAACCTCCGTAACCGCGTCCACTTCACCGAAACCCGTAGCTGAAGCCGCGCCCGAAGCTCCGCTAACCGAAGCTCCTCCACAGAAGTTCCCGCAACCGAAACTCCTATGACCGAGTCTGCCGCGACCGAGTCCGCTGCCCCTGAAGTACTTAACAAAAACATTAAATCCCCGGTATGCCGGGAGCAGATGTAATAGACTATTTTAAGTTCTTTCGAGACTATGCTTATCATGCTTAACGCGATCCGGACAAGGTTTATGTTGGATCATCTTAAACCGAGTCCCCGAGTCTGTTTTCTTGTTTACTACTTTTGCCAAATCTTTGCTCTTGTCTACCTCTTTGGGTGTTTTGACAGTCGAGTCACAAGATAGGAATCATAGCATACAGTACTTGAAACATGCGAGTTGTGGTTTAGAATCATTCAACATAAACGAAAAAATAAATAACAGGGGTTAGTAAACGACATGTGCCGAATCGGTTTTGGACCGAGTCCCCGTGTCCATTTTCATGTTTCCCATATTCCTCATCTCTGCTCTTGACTACCATTTTGGTGTTTGTCAGTCGAGTCACGAGATCAACAACACAACATACATTACTTGAAACTCAGAACAAGGTTCAAAGCGATTCGGCACATGAACGGCAAAAACAAAACCGTAATAAACAACACATGCATAAGGACGAAGCAGTCCCCGAGTCCAGACTCGGATTACTGCGATTTCATTCATGATAAATTGAAATACATACATTGCGCCCTTTAAGAGTAGAAGGGTCGAAGCAGAGCTACATTCCAAGGTCGCTTGGTTTCCTGTCCGGGTCTGTCCAAGCCATCCTCCCTTGGTTCCTGTACATCTATAAGATAGTACGAGTCATTGTGCATAGCCCTGCTCACAATGAATGGTCCCTCCCATGGAGGTGACAATTTGTGTCGGCCTTTGCTGCGCTGCACCAGCCTCAGCACTAGATCACCCTCATGAAACACTCGAGGACTGATTTTCGGCTATGATAACGCCTGAGATTTTGCTGGTATATTGCTGTCCGAGACAGGGCCAACTCTCTTGCTTCCTCTAGCAGATCCACTGCATCTTCCCGGGCCTCCTTTGCCTCGGTTTCAGTGTACATTGCCACCCTTGGTGCATCATATTCTATGTCAGTGGGTAGGACAGCTTCTGCCCCATACACCAGAAAGAATGGCGTATAGCCTGTTGACCGATTCGGTGTAGTCCTTAGACCCCATAGAACTGATGGGATTTCATCTATCCAGCACCCGGAGTTTTCAACAATGGTTCAATGAGACGAGCCTTGATGCCGGCTAACACTAGAGCATTTGATCTTTCCACTTGTCCATTGGACTCTGGATGTGCCACTGAGGCTATGTCTAACCGGATCCCCTTATTCATGCAGAATCGGGCAAACTCTCCGACAGCAAAGTTTGTGCCGTTATCCGAGATGATGCTATGAGGGTATCCGTATCTCAAAATGATTTCTTTCAAGAAGATTACAGCCGAACGGCCATCCACTTTCCGTATTGGTTTCACCTCTATCCACTTGGTGAACTTATCCACCATCACCAGCATATGTGTCATGTTGCCCCTAGCCGGCTTGAAATCTCCCACCATATCCAAACACCACACCGCAAATGGCCAAGTAATAGGAATTGTCTTCAGTGCCGATGCGGGTAAGTGTGTTTGCTTAGCAAATCTCTGGCATCCTTCACACCTGCGGACTATGTCCTCCGCATCTGCATGAGCAGTGGGCCAATAAAATCCATGCCGGAACACTTTAGCCACCAGGGCTCTTGTACTGCAATGATGTCCACATTCACCTTGGTGTATCTCTAGGAGCATCTCCTTGCCCTCTGCTGGCTCCACGCAGCGCTGCAACACCTCGGTTACACTTCTTTTGTATAACTCCTTGTTGATGATGGTATAAGCCTTGGATCTCCTCTGGACACGCCTAGCCTTGGTCTCATCGCTTGGCAAGCTTCCTTCCTCGATGAACTTCATGATCTCTTCAGCCCACTCTGGTACTGGATGCAAAGGGAACAAGTGCTCATTTTCTTCCACAGGTTTGGCCGCCATTATTCTTCTATCAGCTTCTGTCCATTCCCCACAATCCGGTTAGCATCATCATCTCTGCTCCTCTTTCCCAAGACTCGGTTAGCATTTTCCGAATCTGTGTGAGCAGTCCCCGAGTCCGGGCATGCAGTCCCCGGGTCTTCCTCGATATACTCAACGTCAACATTCATAGGAATAGCTTCGGATTCTTGCTTGGGAATAAAAATCGACTCGGAATCAGGCGAAGGTTTGATTGAAGGGACCCTTAGATGATTCAAGGATATTCCGGGTGGGATTGCCTCCCTAGACGACCCGAGTTTTGACAGAACATCTGCAGCTTGGTTTTCCAGCCGAGGTATATGCTTGTATTCACAGCCTTCAAAAAATCCCGAAATTTTCTGAACATGAAACCGATACAGTGCCATATTGGCATCAAGAGCATCCCAATTTCCAGAAGATTGCTGCACGACCAAATCCGAATCACCGAAACATTCAATTCGGCGAACGCCGATGTCCCGAGCCACATTAAGCCCATGGATCAGTGCCTCATACTCGGCTACATTGTTTGACGCTGAGAAATGAATCTGCAATACATATCGCAATTGATCCTGTTTTGGTGATGTGAGCACCACCCAGCACCTAGCCCGATTTTGCATTTGGAACCGTCAAAGTGCAACCTCCAGTAATTGTAATCCGGTTTAGGTGGCTCATATTGCATCTCAGCCCAGTCACAAAGGAAATCCGGCAAAGCCTGAGACTTGATAGCATCTCTTCTCTCATAATGCGGTGTGTAAGGAGACACTTCTATCGCCCATTTGGCAACTCGGCCAGTTGCATCTTTGCACCCAATGATCTCCGCAATTGGAGCTTCACACACCACTGTAATCGGGTGCTCTTGGAAGTAATGTTTCAACTTCTTGACCGCCAGGTACACACCATATGTCATCTTTGGTAGTGAGGATAATTTTGCTTCGAAGTTGAGATCACCTCACTCAAATAGTACACCGGCCTCTGCACGGATTTGCCCTCTTCTCTCTTTCTACCACAATAACCACACTTACGACCCGGTTAGTGGCCGCAATGTAAAGCAACATCGGTTCATTCGGCAAAGGTGATGCCAAAACTGGAGCAGTGGACAACATCTTTTTCAACTCATTGAAAGCCGAATCTGCCTGTGGGGTCCATGTGAACCCGGTGCTCTTTTTCATCAATTGATATAAGGGCAAGCTTTCTCTCCTAACCGACTCACAAACCGGCTCAATGAGGCTAAGCACCCGGTGAATTTTTGCACATCTTTTAGACACTTAGGCAATTTCATGTTTTCTATGGCTCGGATCTTAGCCGGGTTAACTTCAATGCCTCGGCTTGATACAAGGAAGCCAAGCAACTTTCCAGCCGGGACACCAAAGGTGCATTTATCCGGATTCAATTTCAACCGATATTTTCTCAAGTTCACAAATGTTCCTCGAGATCCCGAGGAGAGTGTGTTTTCTTTAGTTTTGATGACAATATCATCGACATACACCTGCACATTTTTGCCCATTGGGAGTGTAGCATTTCTGCATACATCTCTGATAAGTTGCACCGGCATTTCTCAAACCGAAACACATGACACGATAGCAATACGCCCCATACGGGGTAATAAAAGCAGTCTTTATTTGATCTTTAGGGTTCAGTGGTATCTGGTGAAAACCAGAGTACGCATCAATAAAAGACAACAACTCACACCCAGCAGTGGAATCGATCACTTGATCAATCCGAGGTAAAGGAAATGGATCCTTCGGACACGCCTTGTTCAGATTGGTGAAGTCGATGCACATGCGCCACACCTTGACCACAGCTGGTTCGTCCTTCTTCTTCTCTACCAGAACCGGATTGGATATCCAGTCTGGATGCAACACCTCCATAATGAATCCGGCTGCCAGTAGCTTAGCCAGCTCATCGAGCACCACTTTTCTTCTATCTTCTGAGAGACGCCTAGTCGGTTGCTTAACCGGTTTTACTTCTGGCCTGACAAACAAAGAGTGCTCTGCCAACTCCCTCGGAACACCAGGCAGGTCCTTAGCCGACCATGCAAAGATATCCCGATTCTCACGGAGGAAGGCAGAGCGCGCTTTCCTATTTCTCGCCCAAACCGGCTCCAATGATGGCCATGCGCTCCGGGTTCTCCGGGTCAATGGGGATCTTCTTTGTCTCCTTGGGCACTTCAAAGGTTGCGCCGCCATCCGGGTTGGTCATGGCCAGCACGCCTAACTGAGCCGACTTCGCCATTGCCACCACCTCGTGCATCTTGCTCTTTTCAGCTTGTATCACCAGTGATTCGGCTAAGTTGGAACCAACTGTAGCACACTGTATGGCCTTCTTGTAGTCTCCCGCAACGGTGATAACACCATTCGGGCCAGGCATTTTCATCTTGAGGTAGGCCACATGAGTAGATATCATGAACTTGGCTAATGCTGGCCTGCCAAGCAGAGCATGGTATGGGCTTTCCAAATCCACCACCTCGAACTCGAGACTCTCAAGTCTGTGATTGTCCCTGGTACCGAACAACACATCTACCCAGATCTTACCCATGGGGGAACAAGATACCCCGGGTACTATGCCATGGAAAGTACAGCTGCTCTGTTGCAACTGATTCGGCGAAATACCCAACTTGACCATTGTGTCCCGATACATGATGTTTATGGCACTGCCATTGTCGACCAAGACTCGGCTAAATTTCACGTTCAGCTTGGGTCCAACCAAAGTTGGATCCACCACCAGTGCATAGTTCCCTGGGCTTGGCATGATCCTTGGGTTATCCGCCCTGCTCCAAGTGATCTCCTGCTCAGACCAGTTCAAGTACTTTGGAACTGCTGGCATCACGGCATTCACCTCCTTTGCTCGTCTCAACTGACTTTTCTTGTCAGTTGGCTCGGTCACGAAAACCACATAACTCTGATGTGCTTCCTTGTAATCATTCCCAGGGTATCCACCTTGCCTACTTGGGCCATCACCATTGTCACTGCCTCCCATGTTCACCAGGTTAACCGGCTTCGTTGCTGCTGGCCTTGGAGTTCCAGCGTTGACCGGGGTCGCATTGGCTCCGGTTAGCGGCATGTTTGGCCTGAAATTCGGTCTAGGAGCACCTCTTTGAGGTGGTCCTCTTTGACCTTCCGCCTGAATGCGGTGATGCCAACTACAGTTCCGGGTCGAATGATTAGCCGGTTTGCGCGGATCGGTGGTGTGATAACAGCAAGGCCCATCTAATCTGGACTCAAAAGTCAGAGGTGGACTTGGTCCCTCCCACACTTTCTTCGGCCAAGCACCTTGATTCGGCCTCCAAGCTGGACCATCAGTTTTCTGCCTCTGCGCATCTCCTCCACCGGGTTGATCCATGTTTACCGCAGCAACTTGATCAGAACCGTATCTGTAATCCGGATCTCTTCTCTTGTAACCGAATTCATGTCGGTCACTAGGCCTTAATGGTCCAACTCGGTTATTAACTGGTTGCCTCCTGTTTGCTCCCACTGCATCCAATGCGGGCTGTGTTGGATCACCCAGCGCATACGTGTCTGCTATCCGGATCATATCTGCCAGGGTTTTCGGCATATCTCTTTGGAGTTTCTGCCAAAGTGGTGTACCATGCCTGCATCCCTGTGCAAACCATGAAATGGCCTGCTCCTCCACTACACCTTCGCAAGAATTGCGCATGTTGCTCCACCGAGTCAAATACTCTCGGTCTGTCTCCCTCTCTTCCTGCTTGCACGCAGCCAGGAGCTGAGGTCGGTTTGGCCTCTTGTAGGTGCTGGAGAAGTTGCTGTTAAACGCCTGTTCCAAATCCATCCAACAATTGATACTACCCGGCGGCAAGTTATTCAACCAGATCCGGGCTGGACCTTCTAACATATGCGGGAGATACCGGACCGCCCATCGGCGATTGCCCCCCGCAATGTGCACTGATGATACATAGTCCGTCAGCCAATCCTGTGGCTTGGTGCTGCCATTATACGGCTTCGTGTTGCGGCCGAGCTGAAACAAAGGCACACTTGGCTCATTCATTATCCGAGGTCCAAAGCATGGTGGACCCGGTGGGCCTTGCTCTTCCAGCTTCTCGGACTGGTAGATTCTGTCCAATTTGAGACGCTGATCATCCGGATCCAACATCCGAGGCCCCAGTCTCGACGCCAGTGCATTGTCATACGTCTGGTATCCGGCTCGCGCCATAGCCGAATTGCCATCGTCATAGCGGTAGCCCACCTGGCCACCACTTGCTGCTGCACCTGTGCCATCATTTGCTGTCCGGGGTGGCGAGGCGGTTGACCTCGGCCAGCCGAATTCCCCTTCCAGTACCCGGATTGCCTTGACCACCACTGTTTCTGCCTTGTCCGCCTTTTCCTTGGGCTGCAAGTTGCTTGCTTGCGTATACCGCATCATAAGTTTGCAGCTGCTTGCTCTTACCCGAGTTCACACTTTGGGCTCGGTCAATCCCAACATGCGGAGAGGACGCTTGCCCCTTAGACTTCTGGCTAGCAGCCCTAACCGAGACAACTACCCGGGAACCACCAGCATCCGGATTAGCTTTCCTGTAGGCCTCATTCTGCCTGTTGCACACATCCACTAGCTCATTCACTCTCTCCGCCTGCTTGCGCCAAGCATCCCCGGTCAGGTTACTTAATTCAGCTCGCGCTGCTGCTGCAGCCCTAAGATTCTTAGCCGGGGAGCTATAAACCGGCTTGCCTGTTCCGGACCTATGACTAGTGGCTTTACTTGAGCTCGAACCTGCAGCTCTAGCCAACTCGTCGTTGAGGTCCTTGCCTCTGTTACGCAGCTCGGCTTTCTTGCGCGAGCGGTGCACTACAGGAGTAAAGCCATCTGTGATACCATTGGCAGCATTGTATTCTCTCAGGTCTCTATCAAACTCTTGCCTAGACTCTATCACTAACCGAGCCTCTTTTTGCAACCTCAGGCGCTCTGCCTCTAGCTGAGCTACAGTAAGATCAACATTTGCTCCAGGAGCCACTGGCCGAGCTAGCTTTTCCAAGATACCCTCTAAGGAAGCACCCTGCTTGACATGCCAAGGGGACCAACCGGATCGGGTTTCTCCTTAGGGAACTTA
This sequence comes from Poa pratensis, assembly GCA_947311845.1. NCBI lineage: Eukaryota > Viridiplantae > Streptophyta > Magnoliopsida > Poales > Poaceae > Poa > Poa pratensis. The sequence goes on from CAMZMU010000037.1 coordinate 19,386,203, forward strand.
GCTGTCCGGTCGGCTTGTCAGCCGGATCGACTGGCGTGGCCAGCTCCTCTGGCACGCTCGTGCTGGCACCTCCTTTGCCTGCAGCAGCGTTTGCGGCAGCCACCATGACCTCCACGCTGCTCCCAGGGCGAGCGCTACGCCCTCCGCGAGCTGCGCGGAAAGAGGGAGGATCTGCAGCCACGAGCACCTGCGCCGGGTACTCGCGAACTGGCTCGGTGGCGACGTAGGTGACGAAGCTGCCCAGCGTCATGAGGAAGCCATCCGCGGGGAAGGGCTTGTTGGAGAAGCACCCCGCGTTGTCGCTGATGAAGTTGAACTCGCCGAGCTTGCACACGAGCCCGGAGAGGACCCGCTCGCCGGCACCAGTGACGGAGCCCGTCCGGATGGAAACCCCAGCCAACGCCACTGCTTCCACCCATGCAAATCCCACGGCTCATCCTAAATAGAACACATTCTCCCCCTTTGACATCGAAATGCCAAAAAGGGAGAAGCGCGATGCTAATACGTCCCTAGGAGCATCAAGCTCCACCCGCGCCGTGGTGGGTCGAAGAGGAGGCCTGAAAGCGATCACCATGTGGAGGAGCATCTTCATCACTCCAGAAACCATGCTTGGACACCCATTCCTCCTTTGGAGTGATATCATCTTCAGAACCATCGGAGACGTTGTCGTGGTGGTGTCACGGCAGATGCCATGGGGATGGCTTAAGTGTGGGCTCGCTTGGGCGTTGGGGGAACCGGGGAGGGTTTGCGCGCTTATGAAGCACGCATGAAGATCAAACAAGAACTTGCAGGAACCAACAAGAACAAAGCAAACCAAGAACAGCGAAGAACACCACGATGTACCCTGCTTCGGGGCCCTCTTGTGGAGGTAACACCCCTACTGCAGCTCTAGCCTACTCTCTTATATCTCAAGTGTTTACAAGTACAGAGCGCTCCTTGAGCTGTATGATGAACAATGGAGAGAGCTCCAGGTAGAAGATGAAGCTTGGGGGGGAAAATGATGCTCACAATGGTCGATCCCCCTCACAGGAGAAGGTGGTGTTGCATATATACAGTAACCGAATTACCCTTTTGCCCCTGGCCGCAGAGGACAATGGCATGGACAAGGAGAACAGGACAAACACTGGCCACTGTCACTCAGCCCAGCTCACCCTCTGTTCTCCACAGGCTTATCTTTCCTCTTTGAGCTTAAGGCAGCGTAGACCACAGTAGCCTAGGCACTGCCCCTTTCCCGAATTGGCCGAGTCAGCGCCTAGGGGCCTGTGACCCGGAAAACCTGTGGCAGCACCTTGCTGTCTTCTGAGCCCCGGTCAGTAACCTTACAGTGCCCGTGACTTTTACTGACGCTACTCGGCCCCTGTGCAACATCCGAGTTGCCCTACCCGGATCCGGATAACTTAGCCGGCTCTTCTTTCCTGGATCCGGTTAAACCTCACCGGATCCCCTTTGGTCTTTCCTTTCATTCTGGCTTGAAGTAGGACTGACCGAATCGCCTTGAGATCCGGCCCAAGTGACCCGGCTAACTTAGCCGGCTCTTCTTTCCTTGATCCGGTTAGACCTTAACTGTTCATAACACATCAACTTTGCCCTACCCGGGGGCAGCCCCCCGACAGACGTCAATCTGCATATGCCTCATCATTGCTTTGTGTCGCTGAGCTGCCTTCTTGTGATACACATGGGCTTCATACAGACGGTCTTCCAAATCCAGTTTGAGGCAAAAGGCCCTCTTGAGCTTAATCTGCAGCTTCTTGAACCATGTAGGTTCCTCAAGAGGAGGTGCACTCCCACTAGCTCTCTCAGCTTCAGCAGCAGCCTCGGGATCAATGGGCTGGGTTTTGGGAGGAGCATGAGGCTTGATACGCAGTTCCTTCACTAAGTGAGCCACAACGGTGCTGCCATCCTTCATGATATCTTCTCCATTCTTCTTGAGAGCCCACTTGCGGCGAATGAGCTTCATAATGTATGGGCCATAGATGGGGGCCCTTCTATCAATGATTGTGGACCACAAGTCATTCCACATCCAATCCATCACATCAAGCTTCTTGCCTTTGCCTTGATTTTCATATGAGAGCTTGAGAAGGTCAAACATGAAGCCATGAACCTCATCCCAATTTCCCACACGAGGAGCAATGGTTTCCCTATAGACACGGTGGAGAATCTCAAATGGACGCACAAGATGGGCAGTTTTACCGGTGGTGCCCCTTGCCATAGTGATTGGTCCAAGAACATCCTTGGAGCTTGAGCGATCATTGTCATGGCATCTCCATCCACTAGCAACACTTTCACCCTTGTCTTCATAGCCAAGAAGCTCTCCAAACTCCGCCATGGTGGCGGAAAGCAAGGTGTCCTTAGTCATCCAATATAGGGTCCGGGCTTCACCATGGTCAAGGTAGACGGTGGCAAAGAACTGAATGATGTAGTACTCAATGTAGGGATGGTTCTCCTTCATGATGTCAATCAGCCCAAACTCTTCACACATAGCAAGTGTCTCATCAAAATAGCCCTTGTGCTTCGAGTTTCTCATGTAAGGAATATCAAGAGTGTGTTGGACAACCACGGAGTAATCCTTGTGGAGATAGATTTCCTTGTAGATGGCCTCTTGATCATTTGTGTAAAAGTGCGGATTCCGCACAAGGGGTGACCTCTCCTCATCATAGGGATTCTCTTCTCTGAGCTTTTGATAGTCTTCATTCTTCCATAAGTGAAGAGCTTTGCGGGCTCTCGTGGGGGAGCAGTGGTGGTACGAGCAGCAGCTGATGTTCTTCCCCTTGCTTGAGTTCTGGCTGTGGTACGAGCAGGCAATACTTCCTCTTGTTCTTCTTCAATCTCATCCTCCACAAGACGTGGCTTCTTGGTACCACGGCGACTACCTGTGAAACAGCATATAGGTAGGGCAGGGAATAGATGAGTGCACAAGTTCACGGATAAGGAATCAAAAACTAGCCAGTAGATGTAAAGAATGGTTGAATCGAGCAAGTTTGAAAAACCCGGTAGTACCGGGGTGAACCCGGTAGTACCGGCTGAGCCGATTCAAGACTGAAATGGCACAAACTCGAGAGATTCAACCATACATTACACATATATGCTAGCTAACAAGGCCTAGGTGATCATCCATCCAACTTTAACCGTTGCCAACGGAGCTACCAACATTTCCTCTCCATACATCTAGGTTTCAAGATCTAGAAACAAAGAATGCAAAGAACGGGGAAATACCGGAGGCCATGGAGGAGATCGACGAGGGGATCGCTCCCACGGAGCAGATCTGGCCGGAGATGGCGGATTCCGGCGGCCAAGGGCGGCGGCCGGAGGTGAGGAGCAGAGGAGGCGGCGGTGTGGCTTCGTGCGGGTGGGGAAAATGGGGAATAACCCCCACCCTGCCCGCACGGTGAAATATCTAGAACCCGCGATTCCCGGTAGTACCGGGGCGGAGCATCCGGTACTACCGGGGCCTGAATCTTTGCGAGCAGCAGAACTGCTTAGATTCAGAGCCCGGTACTACCGGATCCCACCGGCGGTACTACCGGGGCCTCCTAAGAAACCCCAGATTTCTCTGTTTGTGTAAGGAATTTGAACTTGTGCAAGATGGAAGTTATTTTGAGATAGATGAAAGGCATAGGATTAGATCAACATACTGGAGATGGTACTTCATACTCAATTTGCAAGAATCAAATACACACAAAACACCAAATTGAGCATGTTTTCCATAGGAGCACTAGAAAACCAATAAAATCCAAATGAAACCAACTCTTCACAAGGAAGAGGGTGGTGGCCGAGGCCACCATGTATGAGTATGTGGTGTGATACCGCGAAGATATATCTTGAGTTCACGGCCACTACTCGTCATTTAAGCTCACAATTCATAGAACGAATATAGAGATGCAAATGAATTCTTACTATCGGCATAATGGGGGGAGGGATGGTCCAATAAATTAGGACCGCACTACCCCTATGTCCATGCCTACATCTAAACCAAATAAGTATCGTCTAATATGGGTAGGTATGCAAGAAATCCACTAAATCCAATTGGATATGTCCACCACATTTAGTTCTCCTCTCAACTCCTTGAATCTTGCTTCACCAAGAGGCTTTGTGAACATATCGGCGAGTTGATGCTTGGTGTTGACATACTTGATTGCAATATCACCCTTCTCAACATGGTCTCGAATAAAATGATACCGAATCTCAATGTGCTTGGTCTTGCCATGAAGAACCGGGTTGTGTGCAATCTTAATAGCACTTTCATTGTCACATAAAAGAGGCACTTTGTCACAAATGACACCATAATCCTTTAAAGTTTGCCTCATCCATAATAATTGTGCACAACAACTACCGGCGGCGATGTATTCGGCTTCGGTGGATGACGAGGCCACACAATTTTGCTTCTTGGAAGACCAACTCACAAGGGACCTACCAAGGAATTGGCATGTACCCGAAGTTGATTTTCTATCCATTTTGCAACCCGCCCAATCCGCATCCGAATAACCAACAAGATCAAAGCTTGTACCATGGGGATACCAAAGACCATAGTTGGGAGTATCCAACAGATATCTTAGAATCCTTTTGACCGCGGTTTCATGACTTTCCCTAGGACTTGATTGGAATCTTGCACACATACCCACACTAAACATAATATCCGGTCTAGATGCACAAAGGTAAAGCAAAGATCCAATCATAGAACGATAAAGCTTTTGATCAACTTCCTTACCATCCGGATCTAAGTGAAGATCCGCCTTGGAGTCCATGGGAAACTTATATGGCTTGGCATTGTTCATATCAAATTTCTTGAGCATGTCCTTAATATACTTGGCTTGACATAAGAATGTTCCTTCTCGAAATTGGTGGATTTCAAAGCCAAGAAAATAATTCAATTTTCCCATCATGGACATCTCAAATTCCTTGGTCATTAGCTTGCCAAATTGATCACTAAATTTACGGTTAGTGGAACCAAAGATAATATCATCAACATATATTTGGCATACGAAAAAATCTCCATTTACCCTTTTTGTAAAAAGAGTGGGATCTATTACCCCAATTTCAAAGCCACGGTCTACTAAGAACTCCTTGAGATGATCATACCAAGCACGTGGAGCTTGCTTGAGCCCATAAAGGGCCTTATGTAGTAAGTAGACGTGGTTAGGAAATTTAGGGTCTTCGAAACCCGGTGGTTGTTTAACATACACCAATTCATTTAGTGGACCATTTAAGAAAGCACTTTTAACATCCATTTGATATAAGACAATATTATGAGTAGATGCATAAGCAATTAGTAAGCGAATGGATTTAAGTCTAGCAACGGGGGCATAGGTTTCACCGTAGTCGACTCCTTCGATTTGGGTGTAGCCTTGTGCAACCAATCTTGCTTTGTTGCGAACGACTTGACCATGTGAGTCTTGCTTGTTCTTAAATATCCACTTGGTTCCAATGACATTATGGGAGGAGTCATTGGGTCTTTCCACTAATGACCATACTTTGTTGCGCTCGAAGTTGTTCAACTCTTCATGCATAGCTGCAACCCAATCCATGTCTTCAAGAGCATCATATACCTTGAGAGGTTCTAAGCTAGACAAACAAGAGACATGACCACAAAAGTTAGATAATTGATTGCGTGTGGACACACCTCTACGGATACTCCCAAGGATATTTTCTTTGAAGTGTTGTTGGTAATCCAATTTTGATGCACGCCGGATGACCCGGCGTTCCAAAGCTTGACCAATTGTTTCACCAACACAAATATCTTCATCATTGCCTTTATCTTGCTCATGATCAACCCGAAGTGGAGTTCTTAGAGTTGTGGGTTCATTATGTTCTTGTTCACCACAAGAGTTGGGTGGGTCTTGACCATCTTCTTGATCAATATTTGAGGTGGATGGCTCAACTTGAGTAGAACTTGTTCCTTCTTCTTGAGTATCATCAATGGGTCCTTCAATAGGAATAAGTTATCCAATCCCCATAGTTCTTATGGCTTGAGATGGGGGATCATCACCTACATCATCATGATCAATATGCTCCGCTTGGGAGCCATTATCCTCGACAAACTCCACGTCCATAGATTCTTCAACACACCCGGTGGATATGTTGTAGACCCTATAAGCATGAGACTTTGCGGCATATCCAACAAATATACCATCAAAAGATCATCACCTACATCATCATGATCAATATGCTCCGCTTGGGAGCCATTATCCTCGACAAACTCCACGTCCATAGATTCTTCAACACACCCGGTGGTTGTTGTGAAAGTATTTGTTCTAAAGCATCTTTTTCTTCTTCATTAAATGGTTCATCTTGATTAAGCATATATCGTTCCACCACGTCTGATGAAGCTACAGCTACATGAGCAAGAGTTTCAATTATATCTTTAGAGAATGGCTCTTTCTTTGAATGCTTATCAAAAATTTTAGAAAAGTTGAATTCAAGTTTTTCACCAGCACACTTAATAAACACTTTCTCTTTAAGCAAGTTAATTTCAGCACCAACAGTTTGTAAGAAAGGTCTACCAAAAATGATAGGACAAAATGAATCTTGAGGATAGACAAGCACAATAAAATCAGCAGGATATTTTATTTTGCCAACCAATACTTCAACATCTCTAACAATTCCAAGTGGATTAATATAATCTTTATTAGCAAGTTGAATTGTCATACCTGTCTCTTCCATAATGATAGGATCAATATCAGGCTTGATTTCAAGATAAGAGAATATGGAATGACACTAATGCTTGCTCCAATATCACACAAACCATGATAACTTGAAGTTCCAATAGAGCATGATACAACCTTGGCCGAATTGCCTTTAACAACTTTTGTAGCATCTTCACATAGATAAACATCAACAGGGTCTTCTTCATTTAATTGTTTGATAATAGAAATTTGACTGTTGACTTCCACCTGTTCATAAGGCTGAGAGCGTCTTCTTTTACTCTTGTTAGTAACAGCAATAAGTAAATTTTCCTTGACCTGGTTTGGATATGGAGGTGCTTCAACATACTCCTCAATTGTCAAGGATGACACTGGTTCTACCTGTTTAATAACTTTGGGAACAACAATAGATTGTTTAACAGGTTCAACATAAGCTTCAAACCCACTTTTAGGAACACCAATATGATTAGCAAAAGATTTAGCTATATCAATTATAACATAAGGATCAAGATTAAAATTATCACTCAGATTCTTAAACAAAATAGAAGTAGAGAAGTTCTCTACACATGAATATTCGTAGTCCAGATAGGGCTCATTACCTTTATCAAGATCCCAATGACAGTTATTCTCAGCAATAGTCTCCAATAAATTCCATGCTTCTTCTTCAGTATTATTTGTAAAACTTCCACTAGATGAATTATCCAGAAATTCCTTTTGTTGCCTTGGTAGCCTCACATAAAAGTTTATCAGTGTAATTTTTCTTGTAAGATCATGACAAGGATTCTTGTGAAGGAGTTCCTTTAACCTCCCCAAGCTTGAGTAATACTCTCTCCCAGATGTGGTCAGAAATTAAATATATAGCAGCGGTTCTCATAAGCTTCTCTAGGAGTAAAATATTTAAGAAAGAAAACCTTCCTCAAAGTACTCCATTCAATAGTGACTTCTTCATTCAAAGACCTGAACCAAATACGAGCATTACTAGATAAATACAAATATAATAGCTTCCTTTTTACCTGATCTTCAGAAATACCAGGAAGCCTAAATAAACCACATATTTCTTCAATTGTCTCCACGTGTTCATGTGCAGACTTAGTTCCATCCCCTGTAAATGGATTTTTCATAACTCTTTTAACATGACCAACGGGAATTTTATATCCCACTTTAGGTATCTCAGACACAGTAGTTTCAACCACTTTAGGAGCATTAGCATAAGCACTTTCATATAAAGCAAGATGCAGTGAGGCACGATTCATAAATGCCATATTAACGATGAGATAAAACAGTAAATAAAATTCAGCTTTCAAGTTTCCTTACCAAACTTCTTACCAATAGCGCTACGCTCCCCGGCAACGGTGCCAGAAAAGTATCTTGATGACTCCCAAGTGTAGGAGATCAATTGTAGTACCTTTCGATTAGAAAAGGTTGTCGAACCCACGAGGAGCTGAAGGTATTGGTTAGCAGGAATGATAAATAAAACTATAAAAGATGCAAATGTTTTTGGAATTTTTGGTTGTATAGTTGCAAGAGAGTAAAAATGCAGCAGATAAATAGTAACAAGTGAAAGCTCTCAAAGAGACAGAAAGCCCAATCCTCTATGTGCAAGTGGACAAGCTCAAGTGATGTGTAACTTATATGTGGAAAATGTTCCCGAGGGCGGCATGGATATTGCTAGGCATAGAGATTTATTAAACAACACGTTGAATATCTTGTCAAGTTTTAATCTTCTTCGGACGGAGCCATTGTTAGGTATAGCTAAATAAATAAACTAAACCCTTATGATGGATCTTGTGGCCAAGTAAATGACATCACAAGAATTATTAAGACATAAAGTCCCACCATAGCATTACACTCTAGGTCCCCAATACTATACCCCGTAAAGTAACTTAATGATTCGATCTCAGGCTTACGTGTCCTCCCAAGTCTCCCTCACTCCATTACACTACGGTGTTCTCCTATGAGCCCACATAGGTGAAGTATTGTGCAGTCGACGTTCGCACAACACCATCATAGAATCACATAAAAAGATAAACACTAGACAAAATACCAAACACATGTTATATATAAATCATTGCCAATTCATCCTATGCCCTCAGGAACATACGGGAACTACTCACAACGTGCAAACATGATGATAATCGGTGGCATAAATGGTACAACACAATCTGAAAATATAACTCCACCTCCAATAATGGCAAGTACTCAATCACAAACATGAATAGGAGCACAAGACAAGTATCTAGGGTATAGCAACTCTGAAACTACGAGGGGGACGAAGTGGATCACGAATATGAAGATGGAGATGGCTCTGGTTTTGGTGATGGTGATGATGTAGAGGCCTCCTCCCACGCCAAGGAGGAGAGGTGATGACGATGACGATGATCTCCCCCTTCTCCGGAGCTCCGGAGCAGCAGGATCTGACCCCCCTCGGAGGTGATCGGGAGCTCCGCCGCCGCCGCGACCTCGGATAGACTCGTGAAAATTAGGGCGTTACTTTTCGGGCGAGACGAAGGCATGTTAAAAAGCCCTGAGCGAGGAAGTGCCCGAGGCTCCATTTAGTGGGCCCCACGCGACCAAGGAATCTGGCCACGTGGGCCCACTCCTTTTGGGCCTTGTGGCTCTCCTCCCTTCCTTCTTCTTTCCTCTGGTGTTCTCCCGAAGAAAAACCAGCTGTGCAATTTTCCTTTTATTTTTTGGGTCCCCGTAGCTCCTGAAACATTAAAAACAAGAAAAATGAGGTTTTCTGCCTCCCAGAAATCAAATACCAAAAATGGGGACTTTGTATGAAAGTCCCCTAAATCATCTAAAACATGTAAAAACAATGATATAATAATGCCAATAACATCCTAATATGATGATATAAGTTGTATAAATGATGATATAAAATGCACGTATCTAACTGCTCAAGCTCAAGATCACGCATAGCAACAATACCAAAAAATGTACGAATTGAACTATGCTTAACAACCGGAGAGAAAACATCATTATAATCCACACCTAGAATCTGACTGAAGCCTTTTGCAACTAATCTTGCCTTAAACCTTGGAGTCTCGCTAGGAGATAAACCCTCCTTTCTCTTGAAGATCCACTTACAGCGGACAACCATCTTTTTCTTAGGCAAGCGCACAACATCCCATGTGCCATTTTTCTCGAGTGACTGCATCTCTTCTTGCATAGCAGCAATCCACTTCTCGCGGTCACCCGAACCAACAGCTTCAGTATACGTGGACGGCTCATGTCCGTGCTCCACCTGTTCTGCACAACTCAGAGCATAATCAACAATGTTACATTCTTCAATTAAATGTGGTCGAGTACCACAATTCCTCCTTTGTCTACGAGCAGCGATAGACTGATTTTGTGGCTGCAAAACAGGAGGTGAGTTCTAAACATTATTATTATCATAATCATTAGAATCATCAGAATCAGGATCAGAATCATCTGTAGCAGCACCATCATTGTCAACAGTGACATTTTCCTTTTCAACAGAGTGCTCCACCTCGACACAAACCTGCTGTTCTTCCTCATCATACCTATCTGGCAAAACATTTGAGGACAACTTATCAAAGTACATAACAGATTCATTGAAAACAACACTCCTGCTCATAAATGCCTTGTTAGTTTCGGGATTCCATAACTTATATCCTTTTACACCCAAAACATAACCAATGAACACACACTTAATAGCTCTCGGCTCTAACTTCCCATTATCAACATGAGCATAAGCAGTGCAACCGAAAACTTTAAGCTGTGAATAATCAGCAGGAGTACCTGACCATACCTCGATTGAAGTTTTCTTGTCAAGGGGAATAGATGGTGACCTGTTTATCAAGTAACATGCGGTGGCAGCCGCCTCAGCCCAAAAACGCTTACTCATGCGAGCGTTGGAGATCATGCAGCGAGCCTTGGAGATGATGGTCTTGTTCATCCGCTCCGCTACACCATTCTGCTGAGGCGTGTACGGGATGGTGAGGTGCCTGACAATGCCTTCTTTCCTGCAATAATCATTAAAGGCATTCGAACAAAATTCGCCACCATTGTCAGTACGAAGCAATTTCACCTTCCTTTCTGTTTGCCTTTCTATCATAGCTTTCTACTCTTTAAAAGTAGCAAACGTATCATCCTTATTTTTCATGAAATAACACCAAACTCTCCTAGAGTAATCATCAATAATGGTAAGCATATAACGAGCACCACCATAAGAGGGTTTACGAGACGGCCCCCAAACATCAGCATGTACATAATCAAGTGTACCTTTGGTGGTGTGAACGGAAGCATTAAACTTAACTCTTGTGTGCTTACCGAAAACGCAATGTTCACAGAATTGCATCTTACCCAAACTGCAGCCTTGCAGTAAGTCTCTCTTCATCAATTCTGCCATACCAAGTTCACTCATATGTCCAAGTCGCTTATGCCAAAGGTTAGTTTTACTTGGATCATCATTAGAAATAGCAGCAACAATACCAGGCAAAGTGCTACCTCTAAGAACATATAACTTAGCAGAATTCATGTCACCTATCATGGTAATGAGAGAACCTTTTGATACCTTCAGGAGTCTGTTCCCGCCGGCATACTTGTACCGTCACAATCAAGGGTACTAAGCGAGATCAAATTTCTCGCCATGGTTGGTATGTGTTTCACTCCCGCCAGCGTGCGTGTCATACCATCATGCGTCTTGATCTGAACAGAACCGACGCCAGCAATGTGACATTGTTGGTCATTACCCACATGCACGAAATCTCTAGTCTGCACTAACTCATAAGAACTGAACCAATCTTTGTTACAATAAATATGAAACAAACATGCAGTATCAAGAATCCATTCATCATGACGAGAAACACATGCGGCAAAAATAGCTAGGCAGTCGCCATCAGAACTACCTTCGACAACAAAAGCCTCACCGGTATCATTACCTTCATCTTTATTTTTCGGTTGGTAAGTACCTTTTCTTTTCTCCTTGTTCTGCAACTTCCAACAGTCATCAATGACATGATTAGATTTCTTACAATACCCGCAGAACTTGTCTCGTCCTTTGGACTTTGAGCGACCTCTGTCACCCTTGCTCTTATCTCTATTGTTGTTGTAGTGGTTATCTCGCTGCTCTGGCTTGCCTCGGACCTGCAAAGCATCGCCCTTGGAGGACGATGACTCCTCTTTTTGTACCATACCTTTCATCTTTTCCCTTGTCAAGAGGGTCTCATAAACTTCAGCAGTGGTTAGTTCGTCATGGCTCAACAGTATGGTATCACGGAAATTTCTAAAGGAATTTGGCAGCGAGACCAGAAGTAAAAGTGCTAGATCTTCATCATCGTACTTTACCTCCATCGACACTAGGTCAGAAACGATCCCCTTGAAGATCGATATGTGGTTCATCACGGAACCACCTTCTTGCAACTTGTGCGTGAACAACTTCATCTTCACGTCCAGCTTGCTGGTTAGATCTTTGGACATGCAGATCGCTTCCAGCTTAGCCCATAGATTTACTGCGGTTTTCTCCTGCAGTACTTCTTGCAGAATATCATTAGATAGATGAAGTTGTATAAGCGATAAATCCTTACGGTCTTTCCGCTTCTCATAAGCAGTCCACTTGTCCTGCTCCTTATCGACGAATTTATCCAGCGCATCGTCAAGATCATTGGACTGTATGAGGATCGCACTCATCTTGACTTGCCACAACGAAAATCTCGTCTTGTAGTCCAGCAACGGTAGATCAAACTTCATCGATGCCATCGCGAAACCCTAATCTGAAACAGATCTAAAATAGGGCTCTGATATCACTTGTTATAAACGATAGCAAAGAAAACGACGAAGTAGCGGAAAGATCAACCAACGGGGACATGAGATTTAATGTGGAAAACCCCTCCAACAATGGAGGAGAAAAAACCACGGGCGCCAGCCAGCAATACTTCACTATATCGGGTGAGGTTACAAATGCCGGGGATTTACAACGTGCGACTTATCCCATGACGGCGGCTTACAAGATGTATTTATAGGTGCCCTGACCTAAACTAGGTCGGTAACGTGACCTCCAAGTCGAGTACAACTCGTACCGTACCCTAAACTAGGTCGGTAACGCTCCGCTCTCCTCGTCACAAGTTGGCCTTTATCAATATATACGAATTTGGATCATCACAAAATAACAATATGCAATCTTGCTTCAGCTGAAAACGTATGAAAGGCTGGCATGAGAATTGTTTTTTCAAGTACAAAACGGGATGGTTCTAGAACATAGTGGAGGCATCTCAGGTTACTGTTCATAGCGAATCCATTTGCTCTCAACCGTTAGATTTAGGTGACTAACGTTTAGGATGGATACCCTGAGTCTGATTCAAAACTGCTACACTATATATAGCAATATAGATATGCATGCGTAGATTTAGCGCTATACTTGTATTTGTCTGTAGCACCAGCTCCAACAACATTTTTTTCTTGAAGCGGATGCTCCAGCAGTATTGGACTCATCGGTCTGAACGGTAATTGCACTAGATTGGGTTACGAGGGTTGCGGTCACTGGTGTGTCTAATCAAGTTGGGCCTTTTCAACTTTTCAAGCACGGTCGCTGTCGAAGGCATTAATTTCATCGACACAGTAACACTCTTAAAGGCTTAAAGCTGTGTGAACAACAACTTTGGGATTGTGTGAGTGCAAACTGTTTAGGATGCTCTGGTGGAATCCCCGGATCTACATTTGAGTACATCATCAACAATGAGGGTCATGTACCATATCAGAGGAATACCCATATCTGGGAGTTCGGAACTCCGTACACAGCTCAATTCGGGTAAATATTACTGATCTTAATTACTATAATATCTAATCATACAGACTAATAATAGGCTTGCTATATTACAGTTTTTGGAAGTCACCATCGACGATTATTGTTCATACCGCAATGTTGATGAGGCGACACTCAAGAGCTACTTCGCGGACTCGCGGTACATCCCCACTGTAGTGACCTACGCACACCACTGCATGTTGTAGTGTACAAGTCGATGATATAATACCCACGGAAAGACCATTCCATAAATATTACATCCTTCAGAGTAGTACAACAGAAACATAGTCGGTCCAAGGTAACACTATAGGATTACAACACTATTCAATACAAAATCTCGAGAACCTCCCTTACAAACAGAAGTAGGTCTCATGCAAATGAAACTCCCGAAAGACTCAAGTCGAAGCACTAAGCTGGATACCAGCTCTCCTTCTAACTCCTAATCCACTACTGCTGTTGTCACAGCCCTATCTATCCATCTGGAATCTTCGTGTCTAGAGTTGTGCTCCTCCATCCAATTATAATCGTCTTGTCCATAGGTTTTGTTGTCGACGTGTCCACCGTTGTACTGTTGTCGCCACTCATCCATTGGCAAAGTAGAGGTTGACTTCTTCAGGCTCCACCATGTTGATTTGACTCCTTGTCGAAGATCTCACCAACATCGTTATGGAATCTGTCCTTCTTCTGCTGTCTCCAATAATCTAAGCAGGGGTCAACGGAGGAAAGGGTGAGCAACACGAGCGTTACTCAGCAAGTTCATATAACAGGAATAAGGTGTTTTATACACTAGCTACCATCCATACCAAAAGGTCATGGATGAACATGCATATCTTTGTAAAACATTTTTAGGAAAAGATTCATTTTATCTTCAGAAAACTATGCCCGTCAACCATTCACAGGTGCTAGGGCTATATGGGCCACCTTTCCTGCAGCGTTCGCAGCTCCTTCCCGGAACAGGGAGTAACATGTCACACTTTTTTACACTCTGCAGAGGTGCGTTGCTTTACCCATAAGAGATCAACGCCTTGTTGCACAACCGGGTGATCTTTCCCGTCCACACTCTCTTTGGTATGGGGCCCAGTCAATGATCCAAGCCATTCGCCGTGCTTCTCCAACAACCTCGCATGCCCACCCAATTCATGCATAGCAGAATCACCCCTGATACACTACCCTCACGGTAGGTACCTAGGCATCCTCTTGCAGACCATCATAGGCACCAGAGTCCGTGGGCATTAAGGGGTCCCACCCATGTGCATGTAGTCCCTCAAGACCTACAGCGTACGGCTCTGGCTGCTCGTTGACATGCGAAAGGGAGAAGGTCACTGATGACTTTCCCGTCCCATTCCAAGTCTTATGGTTAACGCTTCATTTATGGCGCAAGAACACTGACGGCATTGGTTATTAAGTCCTAGATAATACTTTCCCGTGCAAATGGAACCTCCACCAACCACATCATACCATGGTTCCATCTGCCAGCCAACAATATATATAGCAATTCACATCATTCGAAAATAGGTTTTACTTTTTCATGCAATAATAAACCATAGTATTTTGCATTTACTTTGATAAACATAATCAAGTAGGACATGAGCAAGAGTGAACTTGCCTTTTTGACTGCAAGATTATGTAGCCAAGGTCTTCGATACAATAAAGACTCCAAAATCTGGAAAAAGCGTCATTGGTCCGGTAAGGACTAATGTTTGAAGAAGCAATATGATATTATGCATAAGTATGAGATGCATCGCTTTAAACCACATAGCTAACTCTCGATGGTTGAGGTTGTTTGAGTTTGGTGATTACTTTTAGATTTGTTTTGTCTTCAAGTTTACTTCACAAGAAAGATGAATGTTAATACTCTATCTTTAAAGTACCATGTTAAGCATAAGAATAAAGTAAAACAACATCATAGTACTAAGTGGTTGTTTAGGGTTGATTATAATCTTTATGTTTGTAAAGAACATGTATTGACTTCAATTAATTGAAGAAATGGTGTAGTATTATTATTCATGAATACAAAAAGAATAACTTTTGAAGAAATAAATAATATATACATTTGTTGGTATCAACACATATCATAAGGGTACTTATTTTACTTAGTCAAGTACTTACCAACTTATACTTAGCTTTGTTTATTTTTGGATGAAGGATTTGTTTTTAGAGTAAACATTTTGCATTTCTACATTAGTGTTTATGAACTTTTAAGTTGTTTCCTATTTTCTTTATTTAACCAAAATATAAGTGAAAGGAAGTTAAGTAATAAATGAAGTATGTGAAATCTTTATTCAAAAGAAACTTAGTAGTTTAAAGTGTTGTTAGATTTTTATTCATAAAAAAATGGTTATTAAGTAATAGTAGAATAAATTTCATAAGCTTATAACTTCATTTTAAAATTATGAAAATAATCCTTATTAATTATTTTCTTAAATAAAGTATTATTTTAATTAATCAATTATTGAAATAAAAATATTATATGTTATGGTGAAGACACATTTTAGAATTTGAAGTGAAGCATGTGAAACATTTTACATGAAATTAAAATGTATCCAAATTAGCATTTCAAATTAATTACATATTTCAAATAATAACCAAATTGTTGTTTCAATTTTAGAATGATTCAAATTTAGTCAAACAAGCATTTTATTTACACAAACAGATAGATTTTATTTTTCTTAACATTTTGGTATATTGTTTGTATTTTTCTGATTTAAAATGATTTAGTTATGAATTTCCAAAGTTTAAATTCAATTTAAACAATTTCTGGATTTTATTAAATTAAGTTGGTCCCACCTGTCATAGTTTTAATAATTACCAGAAATGATTTCCTAAATAATTAAATATCTGACAGTGGGGTCCACCTGTCATAATTTTATTTATTTTTGAAAAGAAAATTCAGGGAAAAATCTGATTGGCTCGCTGACGTCAGCAATGGAGCTGAGCTCCTGCCCGAGCTCGAATCCGATGATTCGGAACGAATTAGGACGGGTTCGGGCACGCATCGGGTAGAGAATGACGCGGGCTACCATTTGGTGGCGGCGCCGCTCCCTAATGGTCGTCGGAACTAGCTCGGCAGCGAGCTTTCGCGGCGGCCGGAGACGGTGCACGGCGAACTAATTACCCAGCACGAATTGGGACGAATTAAGGGAATGGGAAGATAGCTAGGCTCACCACGAGCACGAAGGTAGCCTCGGCGGAGTACGCGTTGCTTGACGGCGACGAACTCGTCCGTGACAACCGGTGGCCGACTGGAGAAGAAGGTGAAATTCTTCCCCTCCCGAGCTTCCCAGCTTGCACAACTCCACGAGCAGCACACCAGAGGTACGGCAGAGCTTCCCAACCACACTTTGTGGCTTCGTGTGACCTGGAACGGCGGCGACGACGTTGGCCAGATCTAGACTAGGGTTAGGTTTCCGCTTGTTTTCTTGAGAGAGAGCAAGAGAAAGAGAAGTGAGGCGATAGAGAGCGAGATGGGGACGGCTCTGGGTTCTCATCCGTGAGAGCAAGCACGCAGAGAGGAGGTGGCACGGCAAAATCGACATGGCGACATCGTCGTCCTTCTGGCCGGAGGAAGAAGAAAGTAAAAGAAAGGTAAATTTGCAGAAAACCCCTGGGCTTCTGAGAAATTTCAGGAACAGTGTTAACAGGCCCCTGGCTCTTGTTTTAAATGATTTGAGGACCTGTTTGTGATGATTATAATTACAGGAAAATTCCTGGATGTGTAGAATTTCAATATGATGTTGATTTCAACTTTGATCTTTGAATATTTGATGTATTTTAAACTCATTTCATCTTTGGATTGAATTTGTGCATATTTAGATTTACTTCCTTTTATAAGATGTGTAGAGTTTTCACAAACAAATTTATTTTGAACCTGGATTTTAAATCCTTTGGGTGTTTTGCATTCATTTACCACTTAAATAAATTTGATCATATTTGAATTTATTACTTTTTAATAAGATTTATAGTTTATGACCTCTATTTTTAGTGTGCGATCATATAACAGTTGAATTATTTTGTTATGCTCTTTATTTGTGAACACATATTATTTTCAAATACTAAAGATGATTTCTTATTTGACTTCAGCTCCAGATAAATATTCAAACTTGTTTTTGGATGCTTTAATAATTCCTGGGTAGCACCAAATGGTTGTCCAGCAATATTAACATGATTTGTTCACTGTGATGACTATAAAAAATATGCACAGTGCTTCAATTCAAATACATGCCAAGCACGATGTATTGCCTTACTCGCTTTGACTTGTGATACCTGACAACTAAATCATGTGAAGACATGATCAAGTGTTTGTGGATGCACAAAGTACAGATATCCTGCCTGAGTTCAGGTCTTATGGCGACATAAAATGATGAGAATAGAATCTTGCTTGGTTCCACATCTCATTCTGAAGATACAAAGGTTGATGCATTCCTCTCTGATAGGAATTCATACTTTGGTGTGTGGAAGCAAATTGTTAGAGAACAACTACTGACTAAATAGTCCATGTGGTTCCATTTACCACATGTCCAGATTTATCTCTTCTTGAGAATAAAATCTTGAACAAACCAAATGGTCTCATCACTAGATGATCTTGTGGTCTACTCTCATAAGAGACTTGTCCACTCACATGAATTTAAGAGTTAACTCATGTGATGGTTAAATATGGATGATGATCATATGGTTTTATGCTTTGGCTTTACTTTCTCCCTGATAATCATACTCTTGGAGAAACACCATAAACTACCATATCACTATCTTATTTGGATACTTGATTATGTTGCCTAGGTTATATGTGTGGTTTAGTGTTTCCTCTTTATGCTCCCTCTTGTATGGATCATGGTTGAATCTCATAGTTTCCTACTTGATTCCAGATGCTCCAAATGATCATCCATTGTTGTCATTAACTTGGTATTGATCCCTCAAGTCATTACCAGGACTTAAGTCAAGTTCTTAAAGTCCCTGGTCTAGTATCCAACATCACTGGCCTCACTCTTGTGGTGGAGACATCCAGATTGATCCGAGGAAAGCTTTCTATTAGATAGCTATAGAAAAATGTATGTGTACCTTATGACATCCAATTACCTTTTGCATACAAAAGAATTTGTTAATAGGATAATCAGTCTTGTCACCAAATTACTTCTTATATTACAAAGGTTGGGATGTTCTGAATTATCTGACCTTCTGTTTATTTGTATATGACACTCAATTGTTTGAGCATACAAGAGTGATTTGTTAACAAGGTGATTAGGCTTGTTACCAAACTACTTCTATATAACACAAACCTTAGAATATCACACTATTTGTAGAGAAGTTAATAAGAATAGATTTTGGTATAGGAGTTTCCAAATACTAGTGATGGACTGGCATAGTGCTTCTATGCGTATCTAAGAAATCCTTCTGTATAATCTTCTTGTTGATCTTCCTCCTTTCTTGTGTTGCCTTCTCAAGTAGAATGATTTGGAGAAGATTAGAAGATAAGAAGATAAGATAGTCTTGAAAGAATAAGTAGATATAGATTAAGATTTAGTTTACTCTTTTATCCACCTTCCATATACTCCTTCTTTTCTTTTCTTTAAAATATGTACTTATTCGATTAATGATGTAAGTAATACTCATCATTTGATTTATAGTTTCTTGTATTATTCACTTGTAACCAAATGTTCGAGAATTTAGCTAAGACAAGATTTTGAAGTTTATAGCACTCATGTTGATGACTAGGTCTAATCCACCAACATCAGCGAAACCTTAATGTAAATTTTACAAGTTGGATTCCAAGTTTTTAGTTACTAGTCAAACTAACGACATTCTCAACTAGCCTTTCGAGTGGTGGTTGAACACTCTATGACTTCGTTGAAAAAGTTTTAAATTTTCCCGTATTTTCAAATGCATGCTATGCAAATGCACAAATCTAATTTAGGCCCTTTCTACTCTCTGAACTATGGGTCATTACAGTATCTCCCCCTTAAAATCAACTTCGTCCCAAAGTTGCGGTTTCCCTCACGTATTGATGAGTGTAAAGCACTTCTTCCAACATCATCTTCTCTAAACCTTCTCTGTTGTGGTCTTGGATGTAATTGATCCTTTGTTCAAACCTGATCTATATATGTTGCTGATTGAGCTAACCTGCCGTTGACATTAAACAATCCTTAGATCAGTTGCGGTAGTCTCATTACTCGCGTAGAACTCTCGATTCTCATGCAGATCAGACTTCTTCCATAACTTCTTGATCTAAAAACTTGTTGAACCCTTTGAATTCAGGTGTTGACAAGGTACTCTTTCTCATCCTTGAACTCAAGTTTCTTTCATTCAATTACCTTCAGATCCTCCAGTCATAACTCCCATGACTATCATACTCCTTGTGACTCTTAACTTCTAGATCATAACTATTCCTTTGACTTACGAATCTCTTAAAGGTTTCAGGAAGTTCTTTTGAACTCTGAAAAACTCCTAGAGCATTGGTGATCAAGTCAGCTTTGTCTTAGTTAAGGTATTCCTTCCAACTTTCATCTTGTCCTTCGCAAAGTACTGTGACACCCCTCCCTGGCACATCTCGCCAGAGAGGCGGTCGTCCCGTGCGCCAGCCCAAGATATCTGGCCGCACGTCGCGACAGTGCAACATGATGGAAATCATTACACAATCAGGCACAAGGAGTGCTACACATGGTTTACAAGGCCATCGAGGCAATACAGAATATCTTGCCAAGCATGGCTCAGGACAGAGTTTAACTGGCAGCGGAAGACGACTAAGGCAACGGCTTGGAGCGGCTCCACTCCACAGGTATCTGGCTGGGCTACTGATCCTAGCACGCTCCTGCTCCATCTTCTGGCTAAGTCTGGCCACATGAAAAGCCAGTTTGATGGGGGGATAGGGATGTCTCCGGTCCGAGCCAGGGAGCAGGGGAGGGCTTGGTCTCTGCGGGGTTGGTCTAGGTCGCGGGAACAGCAAGGGGCCAGGGGAACAGCAGGGGACCGGAGGAACAGGGTTACGCAGGACGCCGACGGTGCGCGCTCCGAACGCCACGAGCGGCATCGTCGCGTTCCCGACGACTCGGGCACCAAAAGGAACACCGTTTCCACCGCTGGGTTCGTAACGATGAGAGGAACACAACCAAACAAAAATCCCGCAGGGATTCCAAACTTTGTAAAATAGATTTTCCAGAAAACCAAAAACACCGAAGGTGCTCGATGAAATGACAGGGGCCTTGCACATCTCAGAAAAATCCCCAAAAATTACCACTGAGTACTTGTGGCATAGGGAGGGTGTCTATGGAGTTTGAGCTCAATTGGACATCTAGAAATAGGGTTTTGGTAAGATGTCCAAAAATCGACATATTGGCATGATCAAGAGAAGATGATTTTTCCTGCATGATCTTGAGGTGGTATTCTGGATATGTGTGTCTAAGGACCATGTGGGCAAGGTGACCAAGTCCCATGGTCATATGAATTGTCTAGGTATAGGTTTGCTTGAAGATCTTAAAAAGGCATGAAAATGGCCTTACAAAGGAAGTAGGTCAAAAGTTGCTCAAATGGGTTTGGCTCTAAAAGATGAAGTGGAGGGAATGTAAAAATATTCATCCCCTGAATTTATCAAAATTTATGGAGATGCATAGCTTGACTCAAATATTTATGGATCAGAAATGGCATTTTGGAAAATAGTGTCCAACTTGGAAATATTGTATTGAAGTATGCAATATTTTTGCATGGACTGTCTTTATATGGATAGGGGAGTCCTCTGATATTTTTAGTAGAATTTTTCTAGCTATGGAAATAGGCTTTCCTTTGGTAGGTGGAGAAAAGGGTTTAAAAGTTCGATAATTAGGGCTAGGGTTTTCGTGGGAAAAACCTAAGCACCAAAATTATCACGGGTGATGGAGTGGTTCGTGGATCACTGGGAAAATCTTGAGGGAGCAATTTCCAAGTCAATTCTTCCTCAAAGATTTGAAGAAATATTTAGGAAAAGAGAAAAAGTTTTTCAGGTGTCATAAAACACCACTAAAATTAGGTTTCAATTTTCGGGGTGTTACAGACCTTCCCCCCTTAAAAGAATCTCGTCCTCGAGATTAAGGAGGTTAAACAAGATAATTCTTGAATGATCCGTTTATACCCCACTTAAAAACTTTTTCTGCAAAATACTAGAGTTTAGCACTCAAGAGATTAACACTCCACAAGATTTTTTTTATTTAAAACCATACGATATTTCTACCGTGCTTAATGCATTTAAAAGATGGCATGGCAGGGGCTCACACCAACAAACAACATAGGATCTACCACCATGGTTAAAATTTAATCTAAGGTTTTTTTTAGCTCAACTCAACACAAACATGGCAAGATCAAACAAGATCTACAACCAAACTATCGACCAACAATCAAGGATTTACTCGGGCAAACAATTACCCAAATTTTTGCAAAACAAAGATTAGGAATATGCTAATCATGTCCTCTATCTAGGGTTTTTATTTTAGAAAAGCTGTATATACACTTTCATGTATCCACAGGTTTTGAAAAAAAAACAGGGTTTCTTTTTCAAAAAAGAAAAAAAATATCTGTGCCACCAATAATTGGCTCACAGACAGTGTGGGATAGGCCATTTCCCAAAAATCATTTTGTAAAATTTTCCTTAAAAGAAACACTGGGAGACGAGGGGATGGTTTTCCGAGAAAGGGATAGAGGCACACCGTGGCTACTGGCCTACTCGCTGACATGTGGGACCGGGGTCCACCTGGCAGTCTCCCTCCTCCTTTCTCTCTTCTTCTTCCTCGCTCTCTCTCGCTCTGTACACGGCGGTTCCCAGTGCGCGGAGCACTCCACTGCGGCACTGCTGCCCATGCGGTCCGTCGACGCCGCGGCCATCACGGCTTTGGGGAACATGTCCTCGATGGTTTCGCGCCCCTGCTCGCGATTCTTTCCCTTTTCCCGCGTGCGGTGTCGAGGAGCGGCATCCGAGCTCCAGCTACAAATCAGACATCTCCGAAATCCTCTCTTCTTTCATTGCAACCATGCGCTTCGTTCAGAGCTTCTTCAGAGCCTACGTCGAGATGCTGGAGAGGGCGGGCTTCATCGAGCATGTGATCATCGTCTCGCTCTTCGGGATCTCGTCCACGGTGGTGGGCGGACTGCTGTTTGCGGCGGTGGTCTTCCTGATCTTTGGCCTGTGCAACTGGTGGTCTGGCGCTGGTGGTGATGTGGCGGCGGAGGAGCAGGCTGCGGCGGAGGAGCAAGCTGCGGCGGAGGGGCAGGCTGCGCCGCCGGTTGCTGAGGTGGCCGCTCTTCCAGCTGGAGGTGAGCCGGCCGCTCGAGCCGTCCGTCGCCATCGCGTGGCTCGCGACTCGGCTTCGGGTGAGCCGGGCTCATCTTCTAGCAACGCCACTGAGCTTGAGAGGGAGTAGGATTTCTGGGGTGCCTTCGCATCTGCACTGAGGTAGTTGTAGTGTTCTATGCTGGAGTAGAACTTGTATCTTTTGATTCTGTAATTTCCCTTCTGTACTGAACTTTGTGGATGTATCAAATTTGTCTCCTCTGATGAACTGGAATAAGATTTTCATTTCTGAATTTTTCTCAGCTGCAACAAACCTGGTCTTGCAGCACAGATAGAATTGCAGAGGTACTGGCATACAAATAGAAGAACTTGCTACACGGAGAAAATATCTTTTAGAAAATTAATCCTGCATTTTATGGCCCAAAGCATTTGCAGGAGTGTGGCAAAATCCTCTCAACCATAATGGTTAACAAGAGAATCAGAACACCAAGTTTTATTACGGGCTGATTCAACATCAACCAGAAAGCATACAACAAACTTACATTACAGGCTAACACAAGAAAAACAAACAACCAAACAACAACAACCTCGCCGCTTCTCACCTACCAACACACAAGCGCCACTCGGGCTAACTAAACAGGGTTCTACTCAGCTTGACGGCCTCTAGTAGTCAGTGGAGCTCGGCCGAGACGAAGAGTGGTGTCCACATCTCCATCTTCCGCGGGGTGGGGAATCGCAGGCACGCCTCCGAGGATCATACCTCGCTCTTGGGGGTGCTGCTGAACTCGAGCTAGCGCTTGCGCCACAGATGCATCAAGACCGCGTTCCAGCAAATCATCTGGGAACGGGAGTCTTGTGCCCTGAGCTTGCCCACGGTTGAGGGTAGGTGGGTTCCTTGATCGACTCAGTACATGCGAGCAATACCAAGGTTGCGCCTTGTGGTCATGAGTTCCTCCATCAGAGAATGGCTGAGCCTTGTCATTGCAGCACCGTAGGTGGCCAGGGTGATTATGGCAGGGTCGACTTCTTCTCCAATGGGAGTTTGGATAGCCTCCGCACCATGCTGGGGTCTGGCTGGGAGAAGGTGGAAAGCTCGACTTTTCGCCATTGCCGGTTCCGAGTACCGCAGGCGAACGAGACCTTCCCAGGCTGCTACCTGGATGGCTTGATGGAGAGTGGCCATGCTCCTACCTTGGATCAGGTAAGATGGACTTGTGCCCAACGGACACGAGCCTACATGCACGTCTGCTCGAAAGTCACTCCCGGCAGGCGAGAGTGAGTTCTCGAGCACCACGTATCGAGGGCGAGCAGGCCTACTAAGAAGAACACAGACGGCCTTCCAAAGCATCAGTGGAAATCCGCCATGATCCTCGACAGTGGTCTCTAGGACGATCTTGGGGTTCGCCATCGGATTATTTCTGGATCTGGGTGTAGGATGAGATGAGGACGTGGGATTCCTTTGCGGGATCCTGCTTCAAGAGAGCGGGTAGCTAAGGATAGCAGGCGAGGTGGGGATAAATGGCAGCTAGGACTGGGGTCTCTTAGAAGCTGGGTTGTGTCGGCTCCTTCTCCTGGAAGAAACCGGCGAGCCTCTCTCGGGAAATGGGACACGTCCTACTGCTCCTTACTGTGGACCGACACCAGCCATGCCGGTTAGGCGGAGATGGGTTAAATCCATCGGGCTCGCTGTCGGGCAAAAGTAAGGCTGGGCTTTCCATGCTAGGGTAGTCTACAGCCAGCCTGGTGCTCTGATACCACGTCTGTGACACCCCTCCCTGGCACATCTCGCCAGAGAGGCGGTCGTCCCGTGCGCCAGCCCAAGATATCTGGCCGCACGTCGCGACAGTGCAACATGATGGAAATCATTACACAATCAGGCACAAGGAGTGCTACACATGGTTTACAAGGCCATCGAGGCAATACAGAATATCTTGCCAAGCATGGCTCAGGACAGAGTTTAACTGGCAGGGGAAGACGACTAAGGCAACGGCTTGGAGCGGCTCCACTCCACAGGTATCTGGCTGGGCTACTGATCCTAGCACGCTCCTGCTCCATCTTCTGGCTAAGTCTGGCCACATGAAAAGCCAGTCTGAGTACAATGACGTACTCGCAAGCAACGTAATCCACAAGACATGAACAGTCAGACAATCATGCAACAAGTTATACATTGGAATAAAATACTACACATGGCAAGTGTGTACTCTAGACAGACAAATATGCAGTATAACATAAACGTAGCATGGCATTACAGGCAAAAGATGGCATAAGCAAACAACAGGGTATCACCAGTGCAGAGTCCAAGCCAGGTGGGGTTGGACCGTGCACCGGCAATCAGACAAAGAGATTACCTGTGACGAGTAAACGAGTGTACCAGTTGGTACCAAATAATATACAACAGCACCTGTGATTCCTGCTAGGCCCAATGGACTCATCTTTCCACTCTGGCATGCACGGTTGATGTTGGCTCAGGCCTAACTCTAGGCTCCCAACGATCACACCGCCACCACAAATCACGGATAACCATCAACATCTCAATGCAACATTCCCTGCATCATCTTATTGGTTTATTTAGTGAGATCAGGTCGTTCATTAATTCTGTCAAACAGAACTTAAGTTTAACCTCCTGACACGACAAAGACACATAGTGTGACCGACACTAAACTGTTGTTCCATATCCCAGGAACGGGCTAGCTTGCTAGGTTGAGTCTCTCGAGAGTTTGCTTTACCACCTATCAGAATGCACCCTACTCAGCCGACGCTCGAGGTTTCTCACGCTCAAGTCGTACTAAGCAAAATACACTCACATGACGGTCCACTTGCTAAGACACTCTCCTGCACCACCCTATGTGCGTGGCACAACGGGCAAGTAAGTCCGGCACATCCCTCGGCGCGACCGAGTATGCCTAGCTCCGGACTCCCTATCACAGTCGAACCCGTGCCTGTCTACCTCTACCCTCGGACAGCACAACCGAACGACTGCGCCCAATGGATGGCACAAAAGGGGCTCAACAACCTACTAGGTCACGGTCCTCCATGAGACGACGATGGTCTGCGTTCAAAGTTCAGATTAGTGGCACCATGGACTGACCCTATCCGTTGTTTGGAGGGGTGTTTCATTATAACAAGTCCAAACAACAGAGGATTAGTCCAGCATAACAATCATAATATCATATAATATATCATCAAACAACAAGTCATTAGCAACATAATATTCCAAGCAACAGTTTGTTTGTATTGACCGGGTGACTATGACGGTTCCTCCAGTCGGCGCCACCACGAATCAGTGTTACAGAATAAATAGCACAGTGGTTCAAGCGGATGACTGTGGCGGTTCCTCCAGCCAGCGTCATCGTAGATCAATTACAAGTTGGTGAGGCATGTAGTTTCCAAAATGAACCGAAAAGCATTCATAAGAAAGAAAGCATCCATTCCACTCGAGGATTACCTCGACGTGGTGTCAGCAATCTTGGCAAAAGAACCAAATGGAAAGCAAATGTCCCAAGCGTCGCAGTCCAGGCGGCTTACGCCAACCACGTTTGACGGAGGGAGAAGAAGCAAATAACTCTTTTGGCAAATGCCCCCAACTCCGAGGATCATAAGACGACATTCGTCCGCTCCTCACCTCGGCAAAGAAGAAGAAGCAAACAAAGCCACGCAGTTGCGAGGCGCACAGTTATATTGTTCCCCACTCCGTTGACTGCGGCGGTTCCCCAGTCCATCGCCTCGGGAATGGGAAGTGGTACCCCAGACACAACACCACAACTCTACGGAAAATAGACGTCAAAGTCATGATATCTCATGACGCACAGTTTACAGATGGCAGGCAATCAAATGCACAGATAAGTAACTATAAAGTAATGCGACAATTTTAAAATGCAACAAGGCATGCAGGTATACACATGAAATCATATTTACAATCATCAACATGGACTAGCAGGCAAAACACAACCGGACAACTGGACAGGGGCTCATAGCAAGTGGTTAGCTTGCCTCGGGGTCACGTAGTTGTTCTCTGGTTCGTCGATGAAGTGAAGATGCCGCGGACTCGGGCACCGGGAGCCCTACACCGCGTCGTCGGGACGGTATCGGATTCAACACGCACCACCCGGAATATTCACTGGAAGGAGGTGAAATCCATACCACTGGAACGATCTCACAAAGATAGGAATTTACAAATTTGAATCACCCCAATCGGAGTAACGGTTCAAAAGATATTAAGGTTTGAAGTTTGTCTCACCGGGAAAAAGAAAAGCAGCTCCGCGGAAAAAAAACAGATCGGGCCGCGTCGTCCCGTGACCTGGGCCGTCGCTGGGCCGTGTGCGCACTTGCGCGCCGCGTGCGCCAGCGCCCGGGCGAGGCAGGCCGCAGGTGGGCCGCCTGGGCTGCTGCCTGGGCCGAAGAAAACGTCTCGGGGAGAAGTCAACGGAAGAAAAAAAAACGAAGCGGCTCGACGGGATCTTCTTCCTCCGTCGCTGCCGTACTGGAACGGCGAGGAGCCAGCTGGGGACGGCCGTGGGGACGCCGGGAGGGCCGTCCGACGGCGGAGACGGGCCTGCGGCGGCACGCCGCGGTCGGGGAGGCAGAACCGGAGGCGGGGACGGCCTCCTTCTCGCACGCCCAAGCTCGAAGCCTCGGCCATGGTGGAAGTTCTGTGTGGAGGGATTTTTGTGGTGCTTTTTCCGAGTTCTTGCACCAGATGGGAGAGCAGGGAGAGGGGAGAAGGGGAGGAGTATCCAACCTTCGCTCGGGCTGCTCTGGGTTCTCCTATATAGAGGGAGAGGAGGGGAACTTGATGGCACCGACGCCACCGGTGCACCGACCTAGCTCCAAAATTGATGGGGGATAGGGATGTCTCCGGTCCGAGCCAGGGGAGCAGGGGAGGGCTTGGTCTCTGCGGGGTTGGTCTGGGTCACGGGAACAACAAGGGGCCAGGGAACAGCAGGGACCGGAGGAACAGGGTTGCGCAGGATGCCGACGGTGCGCGCTCCGAACGCCACGAGCGACATCGTCGCGTTCCCGACGACTCGGGGCACCAAAAGGAACACCGTTTCCACTGCTGGGTTCATAACGATGAGAGGAACACAACCAAACAAAAATCCCGCAGGGATTCCAAACTTTGTAAAATAGATTTTCCAGAAAACCAAAAACACCGAAGGTGCTCGATGAAATGACAGGGGCCTTGCACATCTCAGAAAAATCCCCAAAAATTACCACTGAGTACTTGTGGCATAGGGAGGGTGTCTATGGAGTTTGAGCTCAATTGGACATCTAGAAATAGGGTTTTGGCAAGATGTCCAAAAATCGGCATATTGGCATGATCAAGAGAAGATGATTTTTCCTGCATGATCTTGAGGTGGTATTCTGGATATGTGTGTCTAAGGACCATGTGGGCAAGGTGACCAAGTCCCATGGTCATATGAATTGTCTAGGTATAGGTTTGCTTGAAGATCTTAAAAGGCATGAAAATGGCCTTACAAAGGAAGTAGGTCAAAAGTTGCTCAAATGGGTTTGGCTCTAAAATATGAAGTGGAGGGAATGTAAAAATATTCATCCCATTAATTTATCAGAATTTATGGAGATGCATAGCTTGACTCAAATATTATGGATCAGAAATGGCATTTTGGAAAATAGTGTCCAACTTGGAAATATTGTATTGAAGTATGCAATATTTTTGCATGGACTATCTTTATATGGATAGGGGATCCTCTGATATTTTTAGTGGAATTTTTCTAGCTATGGAAATAGGCTTTCCTTTGGTAGGTGGAGAAAAGGGTTTAAAAGTTCGATAATTAGGGCTAGGGTTTTCGAGGGAAAAACCTAAGCACCAAAATTATCACGGGTGATGGAGTGGTTCGTGGATCACTGGGAAAATCTTGAGGGAGCAATTTCCAAGTCAATTCTTCCTCAAAGATTTGAAGAAATATTTAGGAAAAGAGAAAAAGTTTTTCAGGTGTCATAAAACACCACTAAAATTAGGTTTCAATTTTCGGGGTGTTACAAGTACTATCCGTTACATGATTCACTCTTCCCTTAGAAAGTTCTAAGGCTTTCTTCATCCTGACCATCTATTAGTCGATCTTCATCTTTGTATTGGTTCAATCTCAACCAAATTTATACTACTGAATGGATCTGCTTTTACTTTCCACCTTTCTATTCAAACGTCCATCAAATTTACCTAATGGTTTCTCGAAGAATTCAGGTACTTCCACAAGGTTGTGATTCCCCAGTAGTTCTCCGGTTATGAGTTATCTTTTCTAACATCCAATAGCTTTCCGGAGAGCAATTGGTAAGTTCACCATGACGCGAACAACCAATAAGATCTCCCGGTAAATCAGATAGTCACTCTCACTAGCATTCCAGTTGGCTCACCTATGGTCTAAAGAAAGAAACCTTTGCAAAACTGGTTGTAATTGGTGATAACTTAACTCTAAGTTAGAACGGGTTGTTGGTCATCTAGTCCAAATTCGTCTGACATACAACTCTTTCATCTGTCTGTTACTGAAATTTGATTCCTTTCTTTTGGTTTATCAGACGATGTATCTCTTCAATCTTATGTTGGTTCAACCTCCATCTGAGTCCTTGGACCTAGGATGTCAATCCTATAGCAATCCATCCTTATCGATAGTTACCCCGTATAGACGGCGACTTCACTATATCTTGACATCACATGTCTTTGTTGGAGACATACCAAATAACTAATTTCTTGGGCTATCGACAATCTAGGAACTCATCTCCCATGGTCCTGATGTGTGTCCTTTAGAACAGTGAACTTTGAACTCTTGTTGCCTTGTTCTCGATGATACTACTATCTTGCCTTGCTTGAAATATCTGGCTTTGTTGTTGTCTGCTAAGTATTGGATTGTTGCTTCATACTCCTCTACCATCAACTTCATGGCTCTTTAGACATATAAGTCCTATACAACTTCTTCTCGAACTTTCTCCAAAGATCAATTGTGCCTTCTGATTTTCCAACACCCATTTCTTCCGTCAAGTTACGACAACTCCTAACTATATATGACTACATCTTGTGGCTTCTTATCCCAGCGTCTTTCAATTTCCCGCTCGATGTTCTTCACTCAATAATCGTCATCCTTGGATAAGTGTCGGTAGAATTTCTCATGTAGCTTTCCTGTCATCATTGTTGATTAACCTTTCTCCCAATGGTAATGGTACTCTTCCTTGAACTTTCATAGTTTCTCCATTCTTCCATGTTCTGATATTATTGATCTCCGAATCCAAATATGATATGAGTTGTGGTCCATCCCCACGTGTAGCTTCGTTTACTTCGATCATCCTGACTTTCTTCTCTTCATGAGATTTCATTGTTGTTTGGAACTTCTGAGAGCACGGTTCTCCCTTACACGAATCCTATCTACCTCTAGATCAGTAACATCAAGAAAAGAACTCAATGTGACAATCATGCCATTGTACATCAAATTCTAACTTCATGTACCAACCTAGCCAATCAAAAATTTAATAAGATCCAATAAATCGCAAATGCAGTTTTATATCAATCATGCAACATAAGCCCATAAAATAAGTAGTACATTGAGTAAAAACATCTCAAGTACCCAGGCTTAGATGCTATACACTACAAGATAGGTAATATATATTACCTTATAGTCTAAAACAACTCTTTGCCTCAGTAGTTACACCAGTTGCCCATTTGCAACGGAATAATCCTAGGACAAAGTACTCAAAGAGTAGTTGTGGTATGGCTTGGTTTCTTATGGAACTAAACTCCATGTAGCTTGGATCTTCCGTCTGGCTAGAACATCTATTTGCGAACATATTCAATTCCTTCCTGTAGTTGTTGATTGCACATCATAAGTTGTACTATAGCTTCCTCATTATTTATGCCATCTCCTAATTTCCTTAACACTTTATACTATACTCAGGTGAATCCCCTTTGGACTTCATTATTAGGGTATTGGCATACTTTTCATAGTTGAATGTCGATGATTTTTCACTATCATCAAACATCTTATGACTTCCTCCATCGCGAACTTATGATAGGGTTCTACTTCGTAGGATAGGCTATCAATGATACCATGTAGGTAACACCGACGTGGATGTAATCTATTTGGTGTATCAACTGGTACAAGACAGTCTTAACTGGTCATACCAAGTTGAAAATAATTAAGGTAGATGAATGTTATTTCTATAGAATAGTAAATAAGAATAT
Organism: Poa pratensis; assembly: GCA_947311845.1. Lineage (NCBI taxonomy): Eukaryota > Viridiplantae > Streptophyta > Magnoliopsida > Poales > Poaceae > Poa > Poa pratensis. Next base: position 19,417,039 of record CAMZMU010000037.1, read on the forward strand.
CTACTCCAGTTGGGTAGGGAAATGTGTATACAAATATGACAGTATTATTCTCAGGTGAATAACCATCATAGTTGTAGAAATATAGAGTTTAGTTAAACATGATAACTCCCTATAGTCTTACCAACCTACAAGTCTCTTAAAAGGGTTTTAATCCTAAGGTCGTTCGCTCCGATACCATCTGTTGTGACCTACGCACACCACTGCATGTTGTAGTGTACAAGTCGATGATATAATACCCACGGAAGGACCATTCTGTAAATATTACATCTTTCAGAGTAGTACAACAGAAACATAGTCGGTCCAAGGTAACACTATAGGATTACAACACTATTCAATACAAAATCTCGAGAACCTCCCTTACAAACAGAAGTAGGTCTCGTGCAAATGAAACTCCCGAAAGACTCAAGTCGAAGCACTAAGCTGGATACCAGCTCTACTTCTAACTCCTAATCCACTACTGCTGTTGTCACAGCCCAATCTATCCATCTGGAATCTTCGTGTCTAGAGTTGTGTTCCTCCATCCAATTATTGTCGTCTTGTCCATAGGTTTTGTTGTCGACGTGTCCACCGTTGTACTGTTGTCGCCACTCATCCGTTGGCAAAGTAGAGGTTTACTTCTCCACCAGGTTGATTTGACTCCTTGTCGAAGATCTCACCAACATCGTTATGGAATCCTGTCCTTCTGCTGTCTCCAATAATCTAAGCAGGGTCAACGGAGGAAAGGGTGAGCAACACGAGCGTTACTCAGCAAGTTCATATAACAGGAATAAGTTGTTTTATGCACTAGCTACCATCCATACCAAAAGGTCATGGATGAACATGCATATCTTTGTAAAACATTTTTAGGAAAAGATTCATTTTATCTTCAGAAAACTATGCCCGTCAACCATTCACAGGTGCCAGGGCTTCATGGAGCCACCTTTCCTGCAACGTTCGCAGCTCCTTCCCGGAACAGGGAGTAACATGTCACACTTTTTACACTCTGCAGAGGTGCGTTGCTTTACCCATAAGAGATCAACGCCTTGTTGCACAACCGGCGATCTTTCCCGTCCACACTCTCTTTGGTATGGGGCCCAGTCGATGATCCAAGCCATTCGCCGTGCTTCTCCAACAACCCCGCATGCCCACCCAATTCATGCATAGCAGAATCACCCCTGATACACTACCCCTCACGGTAGGTACCTAGGAATCCTCTTGCAGACCATCATAGGCACCAGAGTCCGTGGGCATTAAGGGGTCCCACCCATGTGCATGTAGTCCCGCAAGACCTACAGCGTATGGCTCTGGCTGCTCGTTGACATGCGAAAGGGAGAAGGTCACATATGACTTTCCCGTCCCATTCCAAGTCTTATGGTTAACGCTTCATTTACGGCGCAAGAACACTGACGCATTGGTTATTAAGTCCTAGATAATACTTTCCCGTGCAAATGGAACCTCCACCAACCACATCATACCATGGTTCCATCTGCCAGCCAACAATATATATATAGCAATTCACATCATTCGAAAATAGGTTTTACTTTTTCATGCAATGATAAACCATAGTATTTTGCATTTACTTTGATAAACATAATCAAGTAGGACATGAGCAAGAGTGAACTTGCCTTTTTGATTGCAAGATTATGCAGCCAAGGTCTTCGATACAATAAAGACTCCAAAATCTGGAAAAAGCATCATTGGTCCGGTAAGGACTAATGTTTGAAGAAGCAATATGCTATTTTGCATAAGCATGAGATGCATCGCTTTAAACCACGTAGCTCTCTCTCGATGGTTGAGTTGTTTGAGTTTGGTGATTACTTTTAGATTTGTTTTGTCTTCAAGTTACTTCACAAGAAAGATGAATGTTAATACTCTATGAAAGGACATGTCTCTCTCTAAATGTTTTTGGGGTTTATTACAACAATAAGTTGCACACTAATGTGCGTTGATTGATTTCAGGTTTTATCACATCCTTGACAGTATGAAAGATTGCATATATAAAGTGTTTAAATAATATCCTGCAATCTGCTTTGAATTCTGAAAATAACAGTTTTCCGGAAGTTCCGGCCGGATTTGCGGAAGTTTCGGGCATCGGAAGTTCCGGACGAACTTCCGCTCCTTGTTCCGCTTAGCAAATTTGCTCTCGGGTGTTTCACTTTCATAAGCGGAAGTTGGCCCGGAAGTTCCGGTGGTGCGGAACTTCCGCCGTTTGGCCCGGAAGTTCCGGCCCTGCGCGTTTGCGCCCCACGCTGAGAAGACTGGAGTTTCCTGCGCTCCGGAAGTTCCGCCCATTTCACCGGAAGTTCCGGCCCTGCGCAGAAAGCTCCCCAACGGCCAGAATCTGGAGAGTATAAAAAGGGGTCTTCTTCCTAGAAGACTAAGCTTGATTCCTCACTCTCTCTCCACCATTGTTGCAAGCTTCAATCTACTAGTGCTCCCACTCCAACCACTCAAACACGTTGATACTTTGAGGAGTGAAGAGGAGCCCTAGATCCGCATCTCCACCGAGCCGATTTGTCTACATCGACCTAGTCACTTGTAGATCTTGTGTAACTTGATACATTGGATACCTAGAAGATACTTGTGATTCTTGTGGCTTTGGTAGCCACAAGGATTAGCCGGGAGCCTCCAATTAAGTTGTGGAGACGCGACCCGGCCTTGTGATTCTTGTGGCTTTGGGAGCCGCGGGAATTTGGTGAGAGCCTCCAATTCGGTTGTGGAGTGTGCCTCATCCTTGTAAAGGTTTGTTGCCGACCTCGAGGGCATCATATAGTGGCTCGTGGATCTCCTCATCGGAGGATAACACGAGGGAGATACGGTGTGCCATATCAAGGCTATTCGGTTCACTTTGTGACTCCGCACCGCTCCAACGGAGACGTAGCTTCCATTGGGAAGTGAACTTCGGTAGAACATCTCCGCGTCACCGTGTGGTTATCTCTTAACCTTCCTTTACTTGTATTGCTAGCTATCTTGTGTAGAATATCTTGCTAGCTTGTTTATTGCTCATCATATAGGATTGTTCATCTAGTTGCATATCTAGAGAACTTATATTTGAGCAATTCCTAATTTGTATTAAAAGAAAAAAAATTTGTAGTTGCCTATTCACCCCCCCCCTCTAGTCAACCTACTCGATCCTTTCAATTGGTATCAGAGCAAGGTCTCTTTATTAAGGGCTTAATCGCCTAAAGAGGAGGATGGCTAGTGCGGAGGATACAACGTGCTAAAGATGAGGAGTTAAACTTGCTAAGGAACAAGAAAAATTGATAGAGAACAACTTGACAAAGAACTAATGAAGCGGGAATAATCCCTCCCGAGGGTGATGCCCCAATCACCATGAAGTCCATGATTGAACTTTTTGGGTTCATGAAAGGCAAAATGGTGGATGAGGTGTATACTCGGGTATCTAATCAAAATGGCTCCTCATCAACCGCTAGCCCTATTAAGGGAGCTAGTGACAAGGATAAAAATGATAAACCTATTGAGAAGCCTTCTCTTAACTTTGCTCCACCTAGCTCTTATCTCACTCAAGTTGCACCCACTCAACCTCATATAACCAACCTTGGTAGACCCCCTCCTAAGCTTGATAATACTCGTTATTTCACTTGGAAGAAATCTATGGAGTCTTATTTTCGCAGCTCATCGGTGCATCTTTGGAGGGTGGTTCTACATGGTTTCAACCCGTTGATCCCAACAACTTGACCAAGCAAGAAGAGATTGATGAGCAACTTGATGCAAATGCCAAGTACATTCTTGAGAGTGCTATGACCGCAAATGATGAAGATCATGTGCGGAATCTCAAAACTTGCAATGAGGCTTGGCTCTATCTTGAAACCGTGTATGAAGGAAATGAGGGCATTCAACGCTCCAATGCGGCCGTCCTTCAACATCAAGTTGACAACTTCATCATGCTAGACGAAGAGACTCCGACCGAACTTTACCGAAGACTCTACAAGCTTGTGGTGACATGTAGGGAAAATGGAAAGAAGGATATGGATGATGAATGGGTCAAGGCCAAGTTCCTTCAAGCAATTATGCCATATAGTGAAACTATGGTGATGAACCTCCATGCAAGAGCGGATTACACAACAATGACTCCCAATGACATGTTGGCTCAATTTGTCACCTATGATACATTGAAGTCCACATCCAAGTCTTTCAACCAAATCCGTGGCCCAAAGACTCTTGCTTTGAAGGCCGTGTGGTAGACCATCCAAGATATGAAGAAAGCCCGGTCTATGAAGGTGAAGAAGACTTGGAGGGTGAGCTCAATGAAGTTCTTGCACTTGCCGCCACCCGGTTTTGGAACAAGAAGAACAAGAGCACACCCTCCACCAATAAAAAGAATGTGCTTCAATTGTGGAAAGGACACTCATCTTGTGAAGGATTGCCCCTATGAAAGAAGAGAGGATAATGGTGGTCAACTCATTCTAAAGAAGAACAAGTACCACCCCAAGCCTACCTACATGAAGAGATCACCTCAAAAGGCTCTTGTGGCATCCCATCAAGAGGAATACGAGTCCGGAGGTGAGGAGGATAAAGAACCAAGTGAAGAAGTAGGAATGGCGGCTCTTGCAATGGGCACCCTTCCTCCATCATTGGCCAACCTCTTCTCATCTCCAAACGACGACAAGATCTCCAAGCCTATGTGCCTCATGGCCAAGGAAACAAAGGTGAATTCCCCACCAAAAATTACTATCTCCTCTAACCCATCACTATTGGATTGTGTTGAGGATGTAGGGAAAATTGAAGAAGAGGATAAAATTTCTATCTTCATTAGCAAGCTCCAAGGTCCAACCAAGAAAATGGTTGAGGCCCTCATGTATCAATATGGAGAAGCCAAGCATCTTCTTAATGAGAAGGATGTTAGGATTTGTGAGCTCGAAGGGCATGCATGTGATCATGCCGACAAAATTGGTGAGCTAGAAGATCAACTTGTTGAGGAACAATTGCTCCGTGAGCAACTTGAGGAGACACATGCCATGGATCTTTCCAAGGCAAAAGAAACTCGTGAAACCTCTATTCAAATTGCTATTGATCTAAAAAGTAAAAATGAGGAACTTGTAGAGAGTCATAACAAACTCTTTGAGGGTTTTGAGCAACTTAGGGAAACCCACAAGGTGACCTCAAGTGAGCTCACTACACTCAAGGAGTCATATGCCAAACTACAAGCTCAATTTATCTATGCTAGCTTCACCACTTCTCATAATGATAAAGATGCAAATCTTGTACCACTAACCCTTTATGTGTCAAGGCATCTCTTATTGAGGAAAACACTAGGTTGAAGGCCCAACTTGAGAAGGGCCTAGCCACTTGTATCCAAGGGGAAAAGAACCTCAATGATCTTTTGAGCAATCAAAAGGGAGTGGTTGGCAAAGAAGGAATTGGGTTCACACCCAACTCTAAGAAGGTCAACAACAAAAGAAGAAGCGACTCCCCTTCCAAAGATATTGTTTTTGTGAAGGAGGGGGAGTTAGCCAAAGCAAATGACAACTCTATTGGGAGTGGTAATGTCACTAGGGGCAATGCCACTCACAATAACTTTGCGGGAAAATACAACCCCTCATATGTTCTTTTGAAATCTACAAATGGTTGTGTTTTTGCTAAATATGTTGGCTCTTCATATGGAGATGATTATCACTATGCTATTTGGGTTCCAAAGACCCTTGTGACTAACAAAAGAGGACCCATTCCAAAATGGGTACCTAAATCAAAGACTTGATTATTGTAGGGTTTCTCTTCCGGTGGATCTTCATGGCTCATTGATAGTGGATGCTCATCCCATATGACCGGAAGCAAAGAACTAGTAAAGGACTTATTGAAACAACTACTCTCATTCTCTCATGTCACCGTTGGCAACAATGCAAGACTCAAGGTAGTGGGAATTGGTAAGGTGGTGATCACTCCGGAGTTATCCATTGAGAAGGTCCTTCTTGTTGAATCTCTTTCATACAATTTACTTTCCGTTGGTCAATTATGCAATGCCGGTTACACCGTTATTTTTAATAAATACCACGTGACCATCCTTTTCACTCAAACACTCAATGTCGCCTTTGTTGGATTTCGTGAAAACGGTTTGTATGTGGTTGATTTCTCAAAGAGACCACTCAAATCGCTACATGTTTAATGGCTAAAGGCGACAAGGGGTGGCTTTGGCATCGCCGACTTGGCCATGTCGGTATGAGAAATTTACAAACTCTTGTAAAGGGTGGACACGTGGTAGGACTAACCGATGTTAATTTTTCCAAAGATCGTCCTTGTAGTGCTTGCATAGCCGGAAAGATGCATGAAAAGAATCACCCCAAGAAGACCATTATCTCCACTAAGAGGCCTTTGGAGCTCCTTCATATGGATCTTTTTGGGCCTCCCACATATGATAGTCTTGGTGGCAAGAAATATTGTTTGGTGATTGTGGATGATTATTCAAGATATTGTTGGACTTTCTACATCAAGAAGAAGAGTGAAACTCAAAAGATATTCATTGACTTTGCAACCCTAGTTCAACGCCAATATGACTCCAAGATTTTGGCAATTAGAAGTGACAATGGTACGGAGTTCAAGAATTACACTATGGATGATTTCCTAAGTGGGGAGGGCATTCAACACCAATATTCCGCTGCATATACTCCCCAACAAAATGGTGTTGCCGAAAGGAAGAACCGCACTCTTATTGATATGGCAAGAACTATGATGGCCGAATTTCATTCCCCATACAACTTTTGGGCCGAAGCCATCAACACCGCTTGTCATTACTCAAACCGGCTCTTCTTCCGTCCTCTCAAGACATGACACCATATGAACTCCTCACCGGTAAAAAGCCAAATGTATCTTACTTTCGAGTCTTTGGATGCAAATGCCATGTTTACATTAAAGGTTGCAAAATTGCTAAATTTGAATCTAGATCTTTTGATGGTATATTTGTTGGATATGCCGCAAAGTCTCATGCTTATAGGGTCTACAACATATCCACCGGGTGTGTTGAAGAATCTATGAACGTGGAGTTTGTCGAGGATAATGGCTCCCAAGCGGAGCATATTGATCATGATGATGTAGGTGATGATGCTCCATCTCAAGCCATAAGAACTATGGGGATTGGAGAACTAATTCCTATTGAAGGACCTATTGATGATACTCAAGAAGAAGGAACAAGTTCTACCAAGTTGAGCCATCCACCTCAACAATGATCAAGAAACTATCAAGAACAAGAACAAGAACATTAAGATCAAGAAATGGTCAAGACCCACCCAACTCTAGTGGTGAACAAGAACATAATGAACCCACAACCCAAGAACTCCACTTCGGGTTGACCATGAGCAAGATGAAGGCAATGATGAAGATATTTGTGTTGGTGAAACAATTGGTCAAGCCTGGAACGCCGGGTCATCCGGCGTGCATCAAATTGGATTACCAACAACACTTCAAAGAAAATATCCTTGGGAGTATCCGTAGAGGTGTGTCCACACGCAATCAATTATCTAACTTTTGTGGTCATGTCTCTTGTTTGTCTAGCTTAGAACCTCTCAAGGTATATGATGCTCTTGAAGACATGGATTGGGTTGCGGCTATGCATGAAGAGTTGAACAACTTCGAGCGCAACAAAGTATGGTCATTAGTGGAAAGACCCAATGACTCCTCCCATAATGTCATTGGAACCAAGTGGATATTTAAGAACAAGCAAGACTCACATGGTCAAGTCATCCGCAACAAAGCAAGATTGGTTGCACAAGGCTACACCCAAATCGAAGGAGTCGACTACGGTGAAACCTATGCCCCCGTTGCTAGACTTGAATCCATTCGCTTACTAATTGCTTATGCATCTACTCATAATATTGTCTTATATCAAATGGATGTTAAAAGTGCTTTCTAAATGGTCCACTAAATGAGTTGGTGTATGTTAAACAACCACCGGGTTTCGAAGACCCTAAATTTCCTAACCACGTCTACTTACTACATAAGGCTCTTTATGGGCTCAAGCAAGCTCCACGTGCTTGGTATGATCATCTCAAGGAGTTCTTAGTAGACCGTGGCTTTGAAATTGGGGTAATAGATCCCACTCTTTTACAAAAAGGGTAAATGGAGATTTTTTCGTATGCCAAATATATGTTGATGATATTATCTTTGGTTCCACTAACCATGAATTTAGTGATCAATTTGGCAAGCTAATGACCAAGGAATTTGAGATGTCCATGATGGGAAATTGAATTATTTTCTTGGCTTTGAAATCCACCAATTTCGAGAAGGAACATTCTTATGTCAAGCCAAGTATATTAAGGACATGCTCAAGAAATTTGATATGAACAATGCCAAGCCATATAAGTTTCCCATGGACTCCAAGGCGGATCTTCACTTAGATCCGGATGGTAAGGAAGTTGATCAAAAGCTTTATCGTTCTATGATTGGATCTTTGCTTTACCTTTGTGCATCTAGACCGGATATTATGTTTAGTGTGGGTATGTGTGCAAGATTCCAATCAAGTCCTAGGGAAAGTCATGAAACCGCGGTCAAAAGGATTCTAAGATATTTGTTGGATACTCCCAACTATGGTCTTTGGTATCCCCATGGTACAAGCTTTGATCTTGTTGGTTATTCGGATGCGGATTGGGCGGGTTGCAAAATGGATAGAAAATCAACTTCGGGTACATGCCAATTCCTTGGTAGGTCCCTTGTGAGTTGGTCTTCCAAGAAGCAAAATTGTGTGGCCTCGTCATCCACCGAAGCCGAATACATCGCCGCCGGTAGTTGTTGTGCACAATTATTATGGATGAGGCAAACTTTAAAGGATTATGGTGTCATTTGTGACAAAGTGCCTCTTTTATGTGACAATGAAAGTGCTATTAAAATTGCACACAACCCGGTTCTTCATGGCAAGACCAAGCACATTGAGATTCGGTATCATTTTATTCGAGACCATGTTGAGAAGGGTGATATTGCAATCAAGTATGTCAACACCAAGCATCAACTCGCCGATATGTTCACGAAGCCTCTTGGTGAAGCAAGATTCAAGGAGTTGAGAGGAGAACTAAATGTGGTGGACATATCCAATTGGATTTAGTGGACTTCTTGCATACCTACCCATATTAGACGATATTCATTTGGTTTGGATGTAGGCATGGACATAGGGGAGTGCGGTCCTAATCCATTGGACCATCCCTCCCCCCATTATGCCGATAGTAAGAACTCATTTTGTCTCTATATTTTCAATTCATGAATTGTGAGCTTAAATGACGAGTAGTGGCCGTGAACCCAAGATACATCTTCGCGGTGTCACACCACAAACTCATACATGGTGGCCTTGGCCACCGCCCTCTTCTTATGAAGAGTTGGTTCTTTTCGGATTTAATTGGATTTATTCGGGTATTTGTAGACCTTATGTTAGTTTGGGAGAAACACTTGGAATTGGCATTTATTCTTTGCATCTTGCAATTCCTAAGTGTGTATCCACTTATCAGTGACCATGTTCTGAACCTAAGCGTGCACTCCTTATCTCATTAAACATGCTATCAATCCATATGCACATACAAAAGTTCTATGTTTATTGTCTATTTTTCAAAAAAATCCTGCCTTCTCTGGCGGAACTTCCGCTGAGAAGTGCGGAACTTCCGGAGCGCTTTCTATCGAAATTTTCCGCGCGAGCGGAACTTCCGGAGCAATTTGTGACGAAAAAATTTCCGCACGCTCGGAACTTCCGAGCTTCGGCTCGGAACTTCCGGCCCGTCGGGAAAAATTCACTTCTTATCCCACGGGGGGTAACTTCTTCTTCTCCACTCCTCATTTTCCTCCCGTGCATTTGACCTCCAAGGCCGGCGCCGACATTGCTGTCCTCTCCACCGCAGGGGGCCCCCCCCGTCTCTCTTCAGATCTGCTCCGTGGGAGCTCCCCCCCGTCGATCTCATCCATGGCCTCTGGTATTTTGCCCCTTCCCCTCTTGTTCTATGGTTTAAATCTCAAACCTAGACTCCACTCATGGGCATGAACTAGTTGGTTCGATTTTTGGTTAAAATCCTTTGAATGGATAGATTGACTCCACATTTGACAACTTCTTCCATGTAGTAACATTGTACCCTAGTTTTAAAAACATCTAGATTTGGGAATCGATCCGCTCATGTGGTTGGACACTTTGGTCCCGGTTGGATCTTCCAATTGGTTTTTACCGAAACTTCCTATCTCTTTGTCGGAACTTCTGAAACCTAGGTGTTTATGAATCTATGTTACCATGCTTTGCTATTTGGATATTTTTTTTGGTATGTGCACTTACCTCATGCTTGCCTTCTATGCATATCCTATATCTCAGGGTCGAGTTCGCAGGCTGCCCATTCCCGCAAGAAGTCTCGCCCCAATGAGGAGATTGAGTCAGAGGAGGAAGAAATCCTTCCCACCACAAGGACAGCTAGGCAGCAGCAGTTGGATAAGCAGAAACTTCCAAAGGGCACAGCAAAGAAAGTGGTAAAGACACCGGTCAGAAAGCCTCAACCTCGGAAACCACCTCCACCGATAACATTTGACAAGATGAAGAGTCACCTCTACCGCGAGTATCGAAATCTGAATCCTTATTCAACTCCTCGAAATCCTCATGTGCCAAACCCCTTCTTCTACACCTCGGATCAAGAGAGGGTATACAATGACATCTATTTAAATCAAAAGACCAAGGTCACAAAGCAACACTCCCTCGACATTGATCACATGAAGCTTGAGAAACACCATGGGTATTTTGATGAAGCTCTCTCCTTATGTGAAGAATATGGGTTAATTAATATCATGGTTCTCAACCAACGGTATGATGAGTTCCTTATTGCTCAGTTCTTCTCCACCGTGCATTTTGACAATGATGAAAAGAGAACCCTCCGCTGGATGACAAAGGATACCGTTCTGGAGGCTACACTTGAAGAGTTCGGGAATTCTCTTGGATATACTCTTGGTGGCTGGACATGCCATGGGGGAGGCCGCCCTATGAGCTCAGATGTTCTGGCTCCAATCACTTTGGAGGATGGCACCCCTGGGAAACTGATGATCTCATTCCTACCTATGAAATCATGCACCGCATTTACCGAGAGACCCTTGCTCCCCGTGTGGGTAATACTGATCAGGTCCATGCCTTTGTCATCGATCTGATGTACTGGACTTTTACCAAACAAGGATCCCATGAGGAGTTGGATGTCATGAACTTCATCTACAATGAACTCCATCTTGCAGTCATAGATAAGCGGGCTCCTGTGTTTGGTCCGTATGTGATGAGGCTGATTCGTGATTGCTGGGCTCGAGCTAAAAATGGTGAACGAATTGACCTTGGTGTTCCACTTACAGATCATCCGGTGAAGCAACTTCGGGTTAAGAAACCGAAGTCCCTAAGAAGAAAACTGCTGCAGCTGGCCCTAGTGCACCTATTGAGGAACCATCTTGGCTCAAGAAGCTCAACATCAAACTCAAGAAGTCCTTTTGCCTCAAATTGGACATAGAGGAGCACATGTATGATGCTCATTGCTATCACAAGAAAGCTGCCCGCCGCCAAAAGAAGATGATGGAGCATATGGGGATTGAAGTGTCCTCTGGATCAGAAGGTACTATCACTCCAAAGGAGCAGTGGCTGTCCAAGCATCGCAACTGGGATGATGATGATGAAGCTGGATCTGTTCCTCCGCCGGGCTCCGACACTCATCCTGCCGCCTAGGGACGTTACCATCGCTTTTCTCCCTTTTTGGTGTCTTGGTGCCAAAGGGGGAGAATTGTTCTATTCAGGTTATGCGGGATTTGCATGGGTTGGAGTCACAAGCTTGCCTTTTCCGATGATCTTATTGCTTGTACTCCTGGGTTTCTAAACTTGTATGAGAACTATGCTTTCTACATGGTGTAAGACATGTGAACCTATCTATCTATCTACTATGTGTGCTAAAACCCTCTAGCTATGTTTCATATGTCTTGTGCAAGTTATAAATGATGTTATACTACTTGGTGTATAAAATGTAGGGGGAGCCCCATTGCTATGGATTGTGTGTATTCTCTACATTTTATGCTCATACTCACCGAATACATTGGATACCTAGAAGATACTTGTGATTCTTGTGGCTTTGGTAGCCACAAGGATTAGCCGGGAGCCTCCAATTAAGTTGTGGAGACGTGACCCGGCCTTGTGATTCTTGTGGCTTTGGGAGCCGCGGAATTTGGTGAGAGCCTCCAATTCGGTTGTGGAGTGTGCCTCATCCTTGTAAAGGTTTGTTGCCGACCTCGAGGGCATCATATAGTGGCTCGTGGATCTCCTCATCGGAGGATAACACGAGGGAGATACGGTGTGCCATATCAAGGCTATTCGGTGTTCACTTTGTGACTCCGCACCGCTCCAACGGAGACGTAGCTTCCATTGGGAAGTGAACTTCGGTAGAACATCTCCGCGTCACCGTGTGGTTATCTCTTAACCTTCCTTTACTTGTATTGCTAGCCTATCTTGTGTAGAATATCTTGCTAGCTTCTTATTGCTCATCATATAGGATTGTTCATCTAGTTGCATATCTAGAGAACTTATATTTGAGCAATTCCCTAATTTGTACTAAAAGAAAAAGAAAATTTGTAGTTGCCTATTCACCCCCCCCCCCCCCCCCCCGTTCTAGTCAACCTACTCGATCCTTTAACTCTATCTTTAAAGTACCATGTTAAGCATAAGAATAAAGTAAAACAACATCATAGTACTAAGTGGTTGTTTAGGGTTGATTACAATCTTTATGTTTGTAAAGAACATGTATTGACTTCAATTAATTGAAGAAATGGTGTAGTATTATTATTCATGAATACAAAAGGAATAACTTTTGAAGAAATAAATAAATATACATTTGTTGGTATCAACACATATCATAGGGGTACTTATTTTACTTAGTCAAGTACTTACCAACTTATACTTAGCTTTGTTTATTTTTGGATGATGGATTTGTTTTTAGAGTAAACATTTTGCATTTCTACATTAGTGTTTATGAACTTTTAAGTTGTTTCCTATTTTCTTTATTTAACCAAAATATAAGTGAAAGGAAGTTAAGTAATAAATGAAGTATGTGAAATCTTTATTCAAAAGAAACTTAGTAGTTTAAAGTGTTGTTAGATTTTTATTCATAAAAAAATGGTTATTAAGTAATAGTAGAATAAATTTCATAAGCTTATAACTTCATTTTAAAATTATGAAAATAATCCTTATTAATTATTTTATTAAATAAAGTATTATTTTAATTAATCAATTATTGAAATAAAAATATTATATGTTATGGCGAAGACACATTTTAGAATTTGAAGTGAAGCATGTGAAACATTTTACATGAAATTAGAATGTATCCAAATTAGCATTTCAAATTAATTCCATATTTCAAATAATAACAAAATTGTTGTTTCAATTTTAGAATGATTCAAATTTAGTCAAACATGCATTTTATTTACACAAACAGATTTTTTTTTTTAACATTTTGGTATATTTTATGTATTTTTCTGATTTAAAATGATTTAGTTATGAATTTCAAAAGTTTAAATTCAATTTAAACAATTTCTGGATTTTATTAAATTAAGTTGGTCCCACCTGTCATAGTTTTAATAATTACCAGAAATGATTTCCTAAATAATTAAATATCTGACAGTGGGGTCCACCTGTCATAATTTTATTTATTTTTGAAAAGAAAATTCAGGAAAAAATTTGATTGGCTCGCTGACGTCATGCTGACGTCAGCAATGGAGCTGAGCTCCTGTCCGAGCTCGAATCCTATGATTCGGAACGAATTAGGACGGGTTCGGGCACGCATCGGGTAGAGAATGACGTGGGCTACCATTTGGTGGCGGCGCCGCTCCCTAATGGTCGTCGGAACTAGCTCGGCGGCGAGCTTTCGCGGCGGCCGGTGACGATGCACGGCGAACTAATTACCCATCACGAATTGGGACGAATTAAGGGCATGGGAAGATAGCTAGGCTCACCACGAGCATGAAGTTAGCCTCGGTGGAGTATGGCGTTGCTTGACGGCGACGAACTCGTCCGTGACAACCGGCGGCCGGACTTGGAGAAGAAGGTGAAATTCTTCCCCTCCGAGCTTCCCAGCTTGCACAACTCCACGAGCAGCACACCAGAGGTACGGCGGAGCTTCCCAACCACCCTTTGTGGCTTCGTGTGACCTGGAACGGCGGCGATGGCGTCGGCCAGATCTAGACTAGGGTAAGGTTTCCGCTTGTTTTCTTGAGAGAGAGCAAGAGAAAGAGAAGTGAGGCGATATAGAGCGAGATGGGGACGTCTCAGGGGTTCTCATCCGCGAGAGCAAGCACGCAGAGAGGAGGTGGCACGGCGACATCGTCGTCCTTCTGGCCGGAGGAAGAAGAAAGTAAAAGAAGGTAAATTTGCAGAAAACCCCCTGGGTTTCTGAGAAATTTCAGGAACAGTGTTTACAGGCCCCTGGCTCCTGTTTTAAATGATTTGAGGACCTGTTTGTGATGATTATAATTACAGGAAAATTCCTGGATGTGTAGAATTTCAATATGATGTTGATTTCAATTTTGATCTTTGAATATTTGATGTATTTTAAACTCATTTCATCTTTGGATTGAATTTGTGCATATTTAGATTTATTTCCTTTTATAAGATGTGTAGAGTTTTCACAAACAAATTTATTTGAACCTGGATTATAAATCCTTTGGGTGTTTTGCATTAATTTACCACTTAAATAAATTTGATCATATTTGAATTTATTACTTTTTAATAAGATTTATAGTTTATGACCTCTATTTGCGATCATATAACAGTTGAATTATTTTGTTATGCTCTTTATTTGTGAACACATATTATTTTCAAATACTAAAAATGATTTCTTGTTTGACTTCAGCTCCAGATAAATATTCAAACTTGTTTTTGGATGCTTTAATAATTCTTGGGTAGCACCAAATGGTTGTCCAGCAATATGAACATGATTTGTTCACTGTGATGACTATAAAACGTATACACAGTGCTTCAATTCAAATACATGCCAAGCACGATGTGTTGCCTTACTGGCTTTGACTTGTGATACCTGACAACTAAATCATGTGAAGACATGATCAAGTGTCTGTGGATGCACAAAGTACAGATATCCTGCCTGAGTTCAGGTCTTATGGCGACATAAAATGATGAGAATAGAATCTTGCTTGGTTCCACATCTCATTCTGAAGATACAAAGGTTGATGCATTCCTCTCTGATAGGAATTCATACTTTGGTGTGTGGAAGCAAATTGTTAGAGAACAACTGCTAACTAAATAGTCCATGTGGTTCCATTTACCACATGTCCAGATTTATCTCTTCTTGAGAATAAAATCTTGAACAAACCAAATGGTCTCATCACTAGATGATCTTGTGGTCTACTCTCATAAGAGACTTGTCCACTCACATGAATTTAAGAGTTAACTCATGTGATGGTTAAATATGGATGATGATCATATGGTTTTATGCTTTGGCTTTACTTTCTCCCTGATAATCATATTCTTGGAGAAACACCATAAACTACCATATCACTATCTTATTTGGATACTTGATTATGTTGCCTAGGTTATATGTTTGGTTTAGTGTTTCCTCCTTATGCTCCCTCTTGTATGGATCATGGTTGAATCTCATAGTTTCCTACTTGATTCCAGATGCGCCAAATGATCATCCATTGTTGTCATTAACTTGGTATTGATCCCTCAAGTCATTACCAGGACTTAAGTCAAGTTCTTAAAGTCCCGGTCTAGTATCCAACATCACTGGCCTCACTCTTGTGGTGGAGACGTCCAGATTGATCCTAGCAAAGCTTTATATTAGATAGCTATAGAAAAATGTATGTGTACCTTATGACATCCAATTACCTTATGCATACAAAAGAATTTGTTAACAAGATAATCAGTCTTGTCACCAAATTACTTCTTATATTACAAAGGTTGGGATGTTCTGAATTATCTGACCTTCTGTTTATTTGTATATGACACTCAATTGTTTGAGCATACAAGAGTGATTTGTTAACAAGGTGATTAGGCTTGTTCCCAAACTACTTCTATATAACACAAACCTTAGAATATCACACTATTTGTAGAGAAGTTAATAAGAATAGATTTTGGTATAGGAGTTTCCAAATACTAGTGATGGACTGGCATAGTGCTTCTATGCGTATCTAAGAAATCCTTCTGTATAATCTTCTTGTTGATCTTCCTCCTTTCTTGTGTTGCCTTCTCAAGTAGAATGATTTGGAGAAGATTAGAAGATAAGAAGATAAGATAGTCTTGAAAGAATAAGTAGATATAGATTAAGATTTAGTTTAGTCTTTTATCCACCTTCCATATACTCCTTCTTTTCTTTTCTTTAAGATATGTACTTATTCGATTAATGATGTAAGTTATACTCATCATTTGATTTATAGTTTCTTGTATTATTCACTTGTAACCAAATGTTTGAGAATTTAGCTAAGACAAGATTTTGAAGTTTATAGCACTCATGTTGATGACTAGGTTTAATCCACCAACATCAGCGAAACCTCAATGTAAATTTCACAAGTTGGATTCCATGTTTTTAGTTACTAGTCAAACTAACGGCATTCTCAACTAGCCTTTCGCGTGGTGGTTGAACACTATGACTTCGTTGAAAAAGTTTTAATTTTCCCGTATTTTCAAATGCATGCTATGCAAATGCACAAATCTAATTTAGCCCCTTTCTACTCTCTGAACTATGGGTCATTACACCCACGTGGCTGTCGTTACCGACACTCAGATTAGTCATTCCTTATCTGGTATCTCCTCCCAGCAGACATGGTGAGTTGAGATTAATCATTACATCGATGTAAGTTATTTTGTATATATTGTCTTCAGTTTAATCATTTTGATGTTTTAAAGAACACACAAGAGATTTGCGTATAATTTTAATTAATCTTTTGAGCAGTTTACGTATGACTCTGATATAGCTAAACTTAAATTACTCCTGAGTGTTGCCCACTGGCTGCCATGCAACAATTGTTTCTTGGGCTGACTTGCTATTATTTAAATGTATTAATGAAACATGTTTAATGACTTGTGTATAGCCCTCTAAAGGAACAAAATAAAGACATCAGATAATTCTTTCAGTATGTTGCATCAGACACTTTGTGCATGTATCATTCATATTTATGATGAACTTGTTGATAATGATTACAACAACAATGTCGAGTTAAATCAATGACAATGTGCTACTAATAGCCTACTCGTCCATTTGGTTGCTATTGTAGAATATAACGAGACAACTATCAGAGAGAAAATTTAGGTGTCAAGAATTTCTTTGGAGAGAAGTGGGGTAACGAGGTGGTTTATTTACATTGCAAGAGACCCCGGAAAGGATTGTCGAGCGTTTGACATATGTAAATTCATTGCTCGCCCCATTACCTTAATTATTCTTATAATCAAATTTGTTAGATGAGAAGCAAGGCGGGCCGGCAAAATCCGGCACCCTATGTTAAACTCTAAAATAGGGCTCTATCTCACACGAAAAATTGAACTACTAAACTATAATGTATATGACATAATATTTTACATAACAATTGAATATGTTGAGAATCATACCTATTTAACTCCAAGTTGAATAATGTTTATTTGAACATCATCATTCTTTTTGTGTTCTTTGAAATGAAACCTTCATTTATATGCTCATAGTAAAGACTTAGTGTTTGAGGAACAAATTCATAGGGAACAAAAAAGTACATGAGAGGGAAAAACAATAATTGCACACCCGTATTTGTGAGCATTGCATTGTGTTGTGTTCTAAAAAAATTAGTGCAACTAATTTTGTGAAGTACATGGAATGAATTTTTAGAAGAAGGAACAAATAATTATGAACACTGAGAAAAAAATATATCACAGGAAACAAAAATAAATCAAGGAGCAAAATTTGGTGGAGTTAATTTTTAAGAGTAAGTACAACAAATTTTTCTGAATGAATGAACAAATAATTATACACCGGGGAACGAAAATACATATCACATGACACTGAGGGAAAAAATGTGAAACTAATTTTTTGGAATGAAACAAACAAATCTTTCTAAATCAAAGGAACAAATAGCTATACATCCTGGAACAAACAAGATCAGAGAGAACAAAACGTAAAAAAGGCACTTGAAAAGGTTAAAAGGAAATAGAAGGAAAAATATTGAATGAAATATGTAAAAGAGAAAAAACAAAAGGAAAAAATACGACTAAATCCTGACGTAGACCGAAGGAACATGTAGGTACGGACCCGGTAAAAAATATGGCCTTTTACCCTAGGTCGTGACCCAGATAGGCCCACCCCAAGGCGGCTGCGGTGGAGGGTTTTGCCCCTCCACCAAGCCACCCCACCCCTTGGACCTCCCATATAAACCCCACCCCCTCCCCTTTTGTGAACACACAATTGTGAAGGGGTTTTAGGATTTTCTCCCAAGTTTGGAGGAGACCTTGTCCCTAGATCAAATCTCTCTCTCTCCCTCTCCCATGTGCTGGGGTTCTCTCCACCTCTCGTACACCAGTAGCTCCTAGTTCTGGAACGTCAAGGCGTTGTTGGACTTTGACGGACGTACGTGTGTGAACTCTCATAGGGTGAGACGTCATAGATGTTTGACCCTCGCTCTGCTGGATCCAGAAGGCTCGATGAGGAATCGACAACATTCTCACCACCAGACTTGGTCGTGAGAATCTTCATCAGGTTTCATCGAAATTGTCATCAACACCCGTTCCGCATCTTCGTGTTGGTAACGATTCAGATCTATCCCTGCTTGTATCTTCATTCATAGATGATCTTAGTTATTACGCAGGTCGGAATTTTTTAAAATGGAGTAGACCCGAAATGCCTTAAGATGCGTCGTCGTGATTTGCATGCGCCTGAGCGGCAGGCGTTTTCATTCTGTTGAAACTTCTTATTATAGACAAGCGCTAGATGTTTTCACAAAATAAAGATTCATGCAAAATTAAACATTACAAC
This sequence comes from Poa pratensis, assembly GCA_947311845.1. Taxonomy (NCBI): domain Eukaryota; kingdom Viridiplantae; phylum Streptophyta; class Magnoliopsida; order Poales; family Poaceae; genus Poa; species Poa pratensis. Next base: position 19,435,944 of record CAMZMU010000037.1, read on the forward strand.
CTTTGTCAACGTAGTAAAACTAAAAACTAATGGTACCGAAATACTCCCTCCAATTTTTTTTACTCCGCACATTAGGTATGACTTAAGTCAAAATTTATACAGTTTGAACTAGTTTATAGTTACAACAATATCAGTATTCATAGTGCGAAATCAATATCATTTGATCCATTATGAAATATATTTTCGTATTGCATCGATTTGGTATTAGAAAAATGGCAAATGCTCCAGCCGTACATAGGCCTGAAACTCGAGCCGAAGACTGCCAACTCGGCTCGACTCGTTAAAACTCGTTAGTTAGCACGAGTCGTGTACTGAAACTTGGCTCGACTCACAAAACTTGTGAGCTACTAGTTTAGATCGGTAAAACTGTCAACATGAAATATGATAGCTTGCATGTATAATTATTTTTAATTATTTGGGAATGTATGACACAATTATCACAACAATCCATGACAACATGAAACCGTCAAATAATTTGTAGTCTATAAACTAATAAAAATCAAGAACAAATGTTCACATAGACAAAAATGGCCGGTAGCGACTCTTTTTACCGAGTTAAACGAGTACTCGATAACTCGATCGTCTAACTTGAACTCGTTTATTGTCCAAAATGAAAACTCGTCTCGCCTCGTTTGACAATGATTTAGACCCAAACAAGTCGATTTCCGAGCTACTTGTTTAAGTCGAGATTTTTGAGTTTTAATCCCAGGCCTATCCATACATGCATGCCCCCTTGATCACTGCTGCAAAAATTTGATCACCGCTGCAAAAAAAAAACGGACAGCAACATTTTGTCTGTGTATGTAGCATTTTTAGAAATCTAAAATCGTTTTGGAACACTTTCCCGTGAATCTGTAAAAACTTTCGACGTGTAGCAAAAAGATTATAACAATTTAGACAAACCAATGTAGAAAAAAAAAATCAACAACGTATTCTACACATCATTGTTGTTCGCATTAAAATGGTGAGAAAGTTGTCATCGTTTGAAAAAATTAACGCATTCAAATGTCCAATGCACACTACATTGAAGAAATCCCTCTATACGAAAATAAATCAGTGTAACATTTTACCCGTGTTTAGCAACAAAAATGATATAGACATGTAGCATTGTGAACCACCTTTCGCAACATCATAAAATTTCCCCAAAAATTGACCTCCACCGCGACCAAGGAGTCATCGCCATGGTAGATTTGAGCTCATTGGTCACGAATCCTCCACGACTGACACCCGTCCCAGTCAGAATGAGTGAACCCGGTGAAATCCGCTTGCAGTCATCATCTTCTCTATCTCCGACGACCCACTACGTCTCCGACGACTGACCTTGCGTGGAGAGCTCGCCGTCACGTGGGTGCACGAGCGCTAGGTTGGGGGGGGGGGGAGCTACGGTGTTACAGGCTGCCGGCCTACACGCAGAGGAAGAGCAACAAGTGGTGGAGCGCTCCCGGAAGAGATGCTGCTATACATGGCTGCCGGCTTTCAGCCCCTTGACGTGAGGTTGTGGATGGCACAAAGAAGTTGTAGGAATAGCGGATGAGCATCAGCCTCACAGCGAGGACACATGCACGCGAGGAAGAAAGCATGTGGAAGAGAGACGTGCCCTGACGAACCGGCCGATTCAGAAGAAGCGTTTTCCAAGTTTACTAATGGTACTGCAATACCCCCTCCGATTATTTTTACTCGGTTTGCTTAACTCAAAATTTATAAAGTTTGAATACATTTATACTCCCTCCGTCCAAAAATAACTGTTTTAGATTTGTCAAAAAGTGGATGTATCTAGACATGAAACAAGTATAGATACATTCACTTTTGGACAACTTTGAGACACTTATTTTGGGACGGAGAGAGTAGTAAAGATATCGACATTCAGTAATACTAAATCAATAGTACAAGTATTAGTATTTTTATCTATAAACTTGATCAAACTTTGAAACGTTTGATTTGACAAATCTGAAGTCAAATGGACCGAAGGGAGTACCCGAGCATGTGCTAAACCGGACGAAGTGGGATACTAGTGTTCGCACGTGCAAGCGCTCGCACGATTTCGTCGGAGGGGAAGAAGATGCGTCACGGCGGCAACGATCCATTTGATTTCCCCCACCCTCCCCACGTTAAGTTAGTCGCTCACCGCCGCTCGCTCCATTCTTGACGGCGTCTTTTCTGCCGCGGCTCCCTACCGTGCGCAAGAAGGAGGAGAAGAAGTCAACGCGAGAGTTGGGGTTGGGCAGAGGCAAGAAGGGAGACGCGGAGAGTGCGCGACGTTTCGCACGCGCGTAAAAGCGAGCGTTCCTCGCACGAAGTACATGTTGTAACTTCGAAGTGGGCCCACTGACTGGCCAATCATCTCTCACTTGCCTAGTCAGACTGTTGCTACTCCCGTCCCGGCTCCTCCGCAGGAGCTGGAGATCTCCTCGCTAAATCCCCTCCTTTTCTCCTTCGCCCAGTCCTCCACACTGGACTGTGTCAGCTGCGCGGCGGAGGCTGGTGGACTCCCTCCCCGATCCCCACACCCCAATTCAAGGAGAGCTGGGGGGAGATCGCAGCTGCGCGATTTGATCAAGGCTCTCCCGGATTGATTTCCCGCTCCGGTTACCCGCCCCTGCTCCAGCTCGGGAATTTTGATCAGGTAATTGCGTCGGGCGGGCGATCCGAGGCGTGAAGCGATCGGTCGGCCGGGGTTGGATTTTGTGGGGGTTTTCGGAGCGGAATTCCGTTTCCGTGGGACGGGGATCGTTGCTCATGGTGTACGGTTCAATGATTTTAGATTTGATCTGAATTGTGACACGCGAGCGGGCTTGGTGTTCCGCTTGGGTCGAAATATAGGCTGGTTGTCTGGTTCTATACTCTTACATGTCTGATTTCCTTTATGTTTCCTCTGGCATGCATCGCGAAAACAATTAGTTGTATTTGATTTTAGTTAGGCCACTGTGTTTGGCTGTTCTTGGTTTGGGGGAGAAAGTAGCTGATCTACTGGCACTGATTACTTGGCTTCTTACCGGTTGTAGACTTACCTATGCTTCAGCTATTAATGCGTGTGCAAATTCAAACGTGGTATAAGCACATGTCTCGTGATAGTTTCCTCTTACAAGCGCTATATGCCAAGTTCTTTATTTGTTGAAATTGTTATTTCTCTCATTCATGTTGGGTTAACTTCTACTGTTATGCTAGCTAAAATCTCTACTAGCGATCAAGTTTCTGTGGCCATCCGTTTAAAGTTCGCCATATTTATGCATATTTCAGCACCGTGTTTCTGAGAGATGAATCGGGTTAAGAGCGAGAGCGACTGGGAGATGCCTGATCTGGACCAGATTGACTCACCATCACATGATGATAATAGCGCAAGGGCATCACGGAGGGCTGATCCGCCACTGAAGAAAGGCCCTTGGACACAATCAGAGGATGCCATCTTGGAGGCGTATGTTAAGAAGCATGGTGTGCGGAACTGGAATGTGGTGCAGAAGGACACCGGACTGCGAAGGTGTGGCAAGAGCTGCCGTCTACGCTGGACAAACCACCTGAGGCCTGACCTAAAGAAGGGGACTTTCACCAAAGAGGAGGTGAACCTTATTATTAAGCTCCATTCTGATATGGGGAATAAGTGGGCCCAGATCGCTGCTTATGTGAGTTCAGTTTCCAGTTCGTATTTTTCTGTTCTGCACCTATCAAATATTATGCTCTTGCTTCTCTCAGAGTTAATTTTTCAGCGATCATTCACTAGTAAATTGTATTTGTGTACTTCTGCCCATACACTATCTAATCTTGCATCTGGTCTGGATCTCGGAGTATCGTTAAGAGTTAAGGTTGTGATATTTTGAATTCATGTTATGCTTCTTTGATCATCTCATACTTGAATTTAATGTTGCAAGTATCTGGTTTATGCTGTTAGGAATATCTTTCTTGAGTGCGTGACAGTTCTTATTAAGAACATAATCTAAGTATTAGTTTGACACCATAACTTCTTTTTCATTATGGTTGCCATGTTACTCCTGATCATATGTCTATTATATAATACTTTATCGCTTTCTTGGTGCAACCTTATATAGTATTGAGCTTCTGGTTCAGATTAAGCTATTTTGTTGCTTGCGCAATAATGCCTATTTCGAGCTATACCACCCCCCCCCCCCCCCCCCCCCCCCTACATAAATCTTTTTGCACACAAATCTGTTAATTGATCCATTATTTTCATTTTTCAATTGTGGTTTTGTGCTGATGAAGTGTATCAAGCTATTTACGTCGTCTGGTATTATTTATCTATTTTTTCCGTTCATTTCTTACAATCACTTGTCAGGTCTATGACTTTAATTATATTCAATATACATTCCTTGCGTCTTTTCTGCTACCGTCTTATGCCAAAACTATTTGATTTTTTTTTTCTATTTAGTTACCCTGTTACAAAGCATTGTAAGCTAAAGAAAACCTGTACTATATTGCATATAATACATCCTATAAATTTTGCGTCAGCCCTTTTTCTTTGAGAATGCTATACTCTATCTAGTTTATTTTTAATTTTGTTGATAACATTTCCAGACTTTTATGCTAATCTCTGAACTTCCTTGCCTTCCACTTATTTGTTGCATCAAATGATTGGCAGTGTTTTTTTACATAATCTTCGATAGAATAACAGTGAGCACATTGTGGTTTTAACTGTCAACTAATAAGCAACATTTCCGTCTGACCAGTAAAAGTATGTACGTAAGTGATTGAATGAAAAACATGCATACCTGGTAGCATTCTTGTAATTTGACATCATTAATATCATGTAGCTATGTAAATCCAGAGCTAGATATTTGATCAAAGTTTTACTAACCGAAATTCAGTCGATAATTGTCTGGTTGCACGTACATACTTAGTTTGTAGTTTGTCTTTAAAGTAACTTCTCAGTTCTACATGCATTCCTTTCTTTAATAATCACCTCTGATTGTTCCTAACTTTGAGATTATGTTCTCAGTTGCCAGGCCGCACTGATAATGAAATAAAAAACTACTGGAACACTCGAATAAAGAAATGCCAGCGCACCAACACCCCTATATATCCTACTAACATATGCATGCAGTCTTCAAATGAGGATCATGATGAGTCCTCTGACTTCAATTTTCACGAGAAGCTGGCCAATGATCTTGTCCAGGCCAATGGTCTATATGTTCCCAACTTCACGTGGGGTAATCTCATTGATGATGGAGAGTTTTTATCATATGGACCACAGCTTCCAGATTTTTCTTTCAGCGATTTATTTGCTCCAAACTTCGGCTTGGAAAATTTTGGCTTCATGGATCAAGTTAACCAAGCAGAAGTCCTGAAAGAATCTGGGATTCCATTTCATGTGGTGAATACGAGCATGAATGGTATGTTTTCATCCAATTGATCAATCCTTTGAAAAGTTTGAGATGCTCGTATTAGTTTTTGCTTGTCATTGTGCGACTAATTTCAGCAGTAATTGTGTGTTGCGTTTTGCAGGTAACTTTGATGGCAGCCATGCCTTTTCAAATGGCAACTACTCTGCTTCTAGGTCCACGAATGGTCCTTTGAAGATGGAGCTCCCTTCATTCCAATATGCTGAATCTGATCCCAACAGTTGGTCCACGTGTGCAAGGACTTTTGCTATGCCGCGTGCCAACTTCGCTGATCTCAACATGCACCCATCAGCAGCAATGCTACCAGTAGAGTTTGACTTCGTGTGCATGGCACCGAGTAACACTGGTCCATTGGAAGAACCGCTTTTAGAAGCTCACGCATTAAGCCCTGTCGGGAACCAGCAGCTATCCGTTGGTAGTTCGAGCCCCTCTGTCGGTACTCCCTGCGGCACTATGATGGAATCTCCAGAGCTCGATCACTTTGAGCGAGATACCGATTTTTGCACTCTTATCAACGGCTGTCTTTCTGCCCCGCCTATTTGCCCATCATCGCCAAATGAGTTCCAGTGCTCCGACTTTTCTTCTGGTTGGTACAATTTCTTTTCTTCGTCATGCATCCACTTATAGTATCGCTACTTCACCGGTTTCAGTTGTTAATACTGATTTCATTGCAGCACCCAGCTTTGTGTTGGTATCCAGTGAACCAACGGTTCCCCAACATGATCAAGGGTATTTCCCTCATTCTGAAGATTCTGGCACAGATGCATTCCCCCACTTGACTGCGATGCCGGCCGTTTTCCAGTGGCACAAATAGAACGAGCCTACAAAATTATGCTGGAAAGTGGAGAGAGCGGAACCACTATCTCCCCGAAGTGTTGGTTTTGCATTTGAGATTTGACACGCTCTTGTGGTATAGTAAAAGTTAGTGAGATTTCAGGGTCCAAACGAGATCTCCAACTGGCGTGCAATAAAGCTCATAGAGGCTAGGGTACACGAGTCTATTGTTCTTTGTTCTCTACTTTTGTGTAATACTTACTCGTGGTATCTCAACTTAGCATGATGTCACTTTGGTCATCCAACACTGAGGATGCCTGTCTTCTTCCATTTAATAACCATGTAAAGAGGTTCGATCGGTTGGATATTTGGATGTGCATTATCTAAGTCGGATCTTTATCGGAAAAAATTAAGTCAGATGACCAGAGTATGTTGAGTATGTTTTCTTATCGAAGGAACACGGTCTACTACTTGTTTTCTTCCATGTACATTGTCACATGGTTGACAGTTATTGGAGCGACAAACCAAAGTTGTAGACCAAATGGTGACAGTATGTCCTGATGTTTTCTGGACATCTTATCGTCAAATTCAGAGTCTGGTGGCTTGTTTTATGCTGAGATTATATTCTGTACGATGAGAAGAACCTATTTTGGTGATTCCGGAGCTTACGTTTGCGATGAAGCGTCTTGTATCTGATGCCGTCGCGTGTAGATCCGGGAGTCAGTTCACACTGTAAGAATATAGGGGAAATGTACAAGTACAGCCGGGTACGAAAGGTAAACATGCTGCGGAACCATGAATGCAAGTATCCCCTCTGGTTTTGTGTGGGTACGTGGATTGGGAGAAGAACGCTCACTTACTTGGGACACTAGTCAGTCTCTGATTTAGCTTGAGTCGGCAGACGTCCATTTTAAGCCTTGAATTCGTGGAGGTTAACTAAATTGAACCTTGAACTTTGGATCGTGAGTTGTCATCTGAATTTGTGAATCACGGTCAATCTCGAATTTGGACCTGTTTTCCACGCCGTAAACAAAAAAAATACCAAATCCATACACTCACTGACTGAGTTGGCACTGTCAGACATGTCTTTTATTTCGAGCCCTCCCCTCTCGCAGTCGATTATTTTCTTCCTCATCTCGATTTTTTCCCTCCGCCACCATGGCCCTACCCACGCTCTAGAACGATGGGAGGATTCTGGCACCGCGATCCGTGGTGGCCCTTGTTGCCACGGTCTCTCTCGCTCTCCTCCCGTGGTGCGACGGACCCTCGTCCTCAACCTGGTCGCATATGCACAAGAGCGGAGGCCGCGTGTCCCATCCTCACTTCGGCGAACGGCGGACTCCTCTTCCAACACAGAACGGCAAGCAACCTTTTGAGCGCCCGGTGGCCGGGTTGGTCGCTCGACCTTGTCGAGCGAGGAGTGGGGTGACGAGGACGTGCACTAGGAACCGCCTGGCCTTCCCCCGGAAAATATGTCGAAATCTTTGCGGCTGGCTCGAATCGAGCTCCGCTCGAGCGGATTGGGCGCCCCAGCGACCCTGGAATGGGCGGGAAGGGGGCCCTAGCGTCCAGCTACACTAGTGTGGACGGCGAGGTCATCGTGTGCACTGAGGAGGTGGTCGCGAGACGGAGAGTAAGGGAAGTAGGAGTGAAGATTGGTGAAGAAGTTTCTTCCGAGTAGGGTCCATATGTCAGGAGTGGGAGTAACTTATAATTCCGGTCGGGGTCATCGATATGCACAAAAGATGCCCAGAGTTCAGAATAGACCGAGATACACAAGATCATTGTACTGAATTCCGGGACTCAAAATTCAGATTTCTGTTTAGCTGAGCTCTACAGGTTTAAAATGAACTTGTGCCGACTTGAGGTACGCACGAAACGAGAAAGTGGTGCACCGGGGTGTTTGGTTAGACATTTTTCTTGGCTTTTGTCTTTGTCTTATAAGGCCAAAAGACACCTAAATAGGCGCATTTGGCTTTTGGCTTATGCAATAGTGCCTTTTGGACTTATAGGAAAGCCAAAAGGCAAACACAAAAAAAAACCTAACCAAACAGCCTCAGAGTGTATCATGGTGGTTCGCGCCGTTAGCTGCGTGTACATACGTGATAGAGTGAGATGCTCGTTCATGCACTCGACGCGTCGCTCAAATCAGCATCGTCTTGGCGGAGGCGGGCGGGGGCTTTTGTCTTCTTTTTTTCAATCAACTTGGCGCGGTTTGGCGCCGCCGTGACACCACACCACGTCGGTCAGCGTCTACATCCTCACGAGCAGCGGCAATAGCCTGTCAGGAACAGGCCGACACCGGACTGCACTGCACGTGGTGCCCGATCGTCGATCGATCGTCGTCCCTGACTCCCTGTCCCGCTGGCGCCGACGAATAGTCGAATCCTGACGAGGCTACGGCACGTATGCATTCGCGGCAAGCCGGCAAGGCTGCCATAGGTGTGGGGACCCCGGACTAACTGTCCGAAATACCCTTGTGCCTACATATCAGCGATCCCATGATCAGTGCGTCGCTGAAGCACAATTAAACTTGGTAACCAAAGAACATCCATACATACCGAATGTATTTACTTACTTGATGGAAGTGATCAGCTTCATCAGGTGCTTGCAGCGGAATCACCAAACAACGTGGAGCCCAAGTCATTCGCCTTAACCCTACAGGCAGCTGACTGGGAAGCGCCCTAGTTCGCAAAGACGCCAGTGAACCCCTCTTCTTCGAACTGCTTCTTCTTCCAAAATCTGGCTAAGACAATAGCCAGGGACGAAACCAATATGAGTACATTTGATTGTACTCGCAAACTACCCCAACAGGAGCATGCACTAGTTTTTAATTTTAAAGACTTTTATTTTTAGAAAACATCACTATATCTTTATTTAAAAAGGGAAGAGTAGATTTGTAAACCTGTTGAAGACAAAACATTTTGGAAAGTAGTTTTCTCACCTACCTTAGTTGAAAAGGTAAGAAGTCTTTTTAAACCTTTTTCCCGAAAATATACCTTCGTTCTAAAAGGTGAGAAAACCCTTTAAAACTTTTTCCTCGAAAATCACCCTCTTGTCCATTTCTCCGAAACCTCCTGGTTTCTGATCATACCCCTTCATGGTTACTTATTTTACCAGCAACCTCATACCATACCCTCGGTATAGTTGCATAAAACAATTTCCACTCATTTTCTTTTCAAACCCAAAACTTTGTAAAACTTGCACATGGTCTTGGGACAGCCTCCCAACTGTCCATATCCGAGGACTCGGCTATTCGAATAGTTTTACCCTCTGCAGAGGTAGTACGCTTTTCCCACACCCATCCGGTCACTCATCGTGTCAGCCACGTCCCGCCATACCAGAGGTATGCGAAGTTGAGTTCCCGGCCATAGCCTGTCCTTTGCTCATGCTAGTATAGGACCCTGCCGCTACGACACTTTCCACCGACACTCAAATCCTCAGAAACTAAGTGTGGGGACTCGTAGTTCTGCCCGGCGGACCCAAGGGAGCCCTTTAATCCTCTTCCTCCGACACGCTCATACCGGCTTCCGGTAGACTACAATGAAGAGGACCCAGGTCAGGGGGTAGGTCCTCAGACCATCCCCTCATGGAACGAGGTCATCCTCGTTATTGAGGTATCCAGTACTAACACGAGCAAATTATATGACTACGCCCTTGCCCATATGTGGGTAAATGTGGTCGCACAGGTTATCGGCTGGTAGTCATGGTACAAAGACACAATGTGCATTTTTCATAAACATCACCACACTTCACTTCTCTACTTCCATACCGACATCCCGGTATACCATAATTCATCCAAGGATTTTCAAAGGAGTTTTGAATAAACAATGTTTTTCCCATCCTATAGTTTTATATAAACAACTGATATCTCTACATAGAGTGACAAAATAGTTTTTCATAAACTTTTGAAAAGGTTTTCACAATCATTTCCAATTCTCATAACAAAATACTTTTAGTCAAACTTGGGTGGTTCGTAATCCCACCAAAAGATTTTCATAGAAGGCTTTGGAGTAAAACAAATTCATTTCGAAATCGTTGTAGACCATTGACACCTCTATATCGGGTGTCTCAAGAATCTACTTGTATTTTGGGAAAGGGTTTTCAAAGTCATAGCTTTCGTGGCAAACACCACATAAATCATTTATGCTAGTTATAGTAAAACAGGTAAATCAAAATAGATGTATATAGGTGCAAGCTCAGTGAAGTAGCTTGCCTGATTTCAGCATGATGTCCCTGGACTTCTCCTCACTGATCAAAGAACTAAACTTTGATTCTTCTCTCACAAATCCTTTCCAAAGATCACCCCGGTAGCGTTTAAATCTAGCGTCGCAAAGAGGAAAGAACAATCAACATACAGTAGAACACTCCAACAACAACATCAAGCAATACTAACAAGCAACAATCATGAGGGAAGATTATTATCTAACAAACAAGTTGACAATCGCCACACTACTCAATCAAGCATCACAACAACTCTCAAGCATCAAACATAGCTACTGCACACACAAAGCAACACAATTTGATTTCAATTTAATTGAATTGACCATTATTTAATTAGGTCTTAAATATGGCAGAAATTAGTGGTGCATGTTTAATTGCATAACTTGGGTTCTGTTGGTCACAAAAATACAAACTAAATTTCTACAGAAAGCTACTGATGTGTAGAAGACCACACAATAGGGTTTGATTCACTTGGAGTTATTAAACTCCCTACACAATTGTTTTATTACAGAAACTAATTAATCAAGTTTTTGCTACAACTCAAGTTAATGTTATTCAAAAATTAAGTCCTTTCAGGGGTAACTAACCTTGATTAAATGCGACCTAACAAAATTGGTCCTAACTCATTTGGATTAACCATTATTTTTCTATAATTGTTCTAGTCCAGAAAGGGTTTCTAAACTTTACTTTAATGCTAATTAATTAATACTGACTAATTAATTCTACCAAAATTAGGGGAGCTAAGTGATGTCAATACTAAGCTAACAAAATTGGATTGGCATCGTTTGGACTATTTGAGTAACAGAATCAAACAAGTTTAGAATTTAAACCTTCTGTGGTATTTTAAATATCACATTTTTAATATTAATCTAAATGAGATGAAACCACTTCAGTGAGTTAAAGAATTTCATAAGTTTTCCAGAACATTTGAGTTTGATTTATTTGGATTTCTAGACCTTGAGATATGGAGTTATTTAGTAATCAAGACACTTTTCAGAAGATTTATTCTAATCATCACTTTAGAATGCATTCACACAAACTAATTTAACCACAAGATAACCAAGCATAGCACATCACTAACAGTACTAACATATTTTAGCATGTTTAAAGGTCGGCAACACACAAGTGGTAGTACCAAAACAATCAACATGAACACAATCCACAATTTCATATTTAAACTTATTTAATTTAATTCTTGTTTATTAGTGGCAGAACACCATTTTTACTAACAATTACACCTAGAAAGTTCTATCAAACAAACAACCATGCAAACTTGGATGTGTGTTCTCTATTGCTATTAGAAACTATTCCAATTGAGTTTGGTCCAAAAAGTTATCTACATAACTTATTAAAAATGCACAAAGTGCTTGCTGGCCTAGATTAGAAATACAAGCAACTTTTGTTCTAAGCATCCAAAACACATGAGACCACTTTCTATTGAAAGGTACTGTGAAGATCTTTGCAAAACACTGGGTTCATAAATTTTAGATCTGCACAAATTAAGTCATGCACAAAACACTGATTTCTACCAATCATGGCACAGCAATTTTCAAGGACACACAAATTCATATTTTTCAGATCTGTAAGTGGCACATGGTTCTAAACTTATCAGGTTACTACTGTGATTTTTGGTTTGGCCACACTTGCATTTAAACTAATTTAAAACGATTTAAACTAGAGTGCTAGAAACAGATCTATAAGGAAATAACTAAACAACCTTAGAAAAAAAAGATTAACGGGCTGGATCTGGGGCTGGATCAGATGCACGGCGCAGGGAGAGGCCCATCTCGCGGCCCATGTGCGCTGGCGAAGGGGTACCGGGCCTGCGTCTTCTTCCTCGACGCGAGCACGGCACGGGACGGCGGGGAATCACGGCGAGGATGGCATCGGCGGTTCCGGGCTCCTAAAAAGAAAAGGAGATGCCCGTGAGAGAGAGAGCGATGAGGGGAGCTCGATGGCACAACAATGACGACGAATGGTGGACGGTGGCCATCGCGAGCTTGATCGACAAGCAGCGGCCGGGGAGGACGAAGTTGAGGACGACGACGGCGATCCCGGGCGTCTCTTATCGATTCCTTGCACGGGGTGGAAGAGGGCGACGCGGTAAGGCTTTTGGTGGGCTTGGATTTGGACGGGAAGGTCTCTATCGCCGGCGAGGCGCGTCGGTAGCGGCGGCCGTGGTTCGTGTCCGTGGAAGAAAAATGGAGAGGGGGAGAGTGCGAGAGAGTGAGTGAGCAGGGAAGCAAAGGAGGCGGTGTGGTGCTTCTTATCGCCTCGCAGGGCAGCAGAGAGGAGCGGGGTCCAGGTGGTGTCGACATTACGCGGGGAGACACGGCGACGACGGGGTGAGGAACACGGCGCCTGTGCCGTGCCGTACCGCTGCAACAGGGAAGATGGGGGACAAGGGAGGGCAGACGAGGCAGTGGAGTGGTCTTGTCTTCTCCTCCAGGGCGAGGCGTGCGTCAGGGGCGAGGCAAGGGGAGCACGGCGAGCTCGGCGAGGGAGCACGGCGTCGGTGGCGTGTTGCCCTGCCGCCACAGGAAGTCAATGCACAAATTGCAAAACGCCCCCTAGATTCTTTTTCTTTCTTACAACTAAGTCCTTTGTCTATTTCTTTTATTTCTTTTAAAACCGGTAGGTTTTAGGGATTTTAGTTGGGGCATTTAACCATTTTCAAATATTCTGAGAAAATTCATGGAGTCTCCTATATACGTGTAGAAGCTCCACAAAAATTGGTTTTGCAAAATAAAATGTTTTGCTCCATTTTTGTTTATAGGATTTAAATATGTTATTTTTGGATAAGCCAATTTGACAAATTGAAATATCTTTGTAATTGGAGATTAGATACTTTGAGGAGAAAGTAATATGATAATGAGATGGTTATCATCTCACTCCTGGATTTTATAAGATAAGATAAGTGTTATAACAAAATAGAGAAATAGGTAGAGAGGGAAATAAGATCATTCCCTTTAATCAAGATTTTATTTTGAGGGTGTAAGTAATCATAGAGGTTTTGTTTTGTTTTCAAGTTACACTGCAAATTTGTTGTCAAGTGTGTTTCATTCTAGTATTAAGCGCAACTGAGGAATTTATCCTCACAAGCAACAAACACAACAGTACCAATAACACAACAATATCAACAGCAGAACAATATCAACAACACAAAGCATGTCCACACCAATCAAACAACAAGAATCAATCATACCACACCTTCCATAATCAACAATACTATCTTAAGGATGATTACACTTAATCATGACAAGATGATGGGTAGGAAATATCTCATCTCATAACTTAATAGTTTTCAAAAAGGTTTTGAGAGAGTGGAAGTATGTGGGGTAATATATTTCCCACTAGAGTTATTTTCAAATGGAGTGGAAACATAGGAGTTTATAAAATAGGAATTGTAAAATATCAAGGTTGAAGAATAGATAGGAGACAACATAGGAATCTCCATATTTTTGAAAACACATAACTTTGGAAATACTTTTACTGTCTCAATTAAAGGGTATTTTATTTGTTGCTAAAACCAAATCATTGAAATGGACCTTGGCCAAAATAAGAATGTAAAAGATATATGGAATATATTCTTGTCATAACATGATCACCAAAGTTTTAATATATATATTTTTACTTAGGTTGGGTTCTTGGGTTGATATCTACTAGTCAAACAACTTAAACATTCAAGTCACACAAGGTCGAACAGAACAATATAAGGGAAAACACAATCATTTGTGAAATAATTCAAAAAGTTTTTGTTGGTTCTGAATTTTGGGTCTTATTAATCCTTATTATAAATTTGGGATGTTACAAATCCTTCCCCCCTTAAAATAAATCTCGTCCCGAGATTTGCCCGGGGGTACAGGGGAGTACGGGGGCACGGGTTTTGGGGTTGACTACTCTTCCGAGGTCGTTGCTTCTTTCAGTAAGGTCGCTATGTGTGATCTTGACAACTTGATGTTGCGAGGCTTTCTATTGGTTAGTTGTATAAGAATGTGGGTGTCTTTTATGACATCGAGTTGCCTTAGTCATACAAGAAGAATTTGCTAACAAGGTAGCTAGTCTTGTCATCAAATCACTTTTCATATTCCAGAGGCTGAGATGTACTGATTTCTGATGTTCCGTTTATTTGTGTATGACACTCATTGTTTGAGCATACAAAAGTGAATTGCTAACAAGTTCATGAGGCTTGTTACCAAACTACTTCTATATAACACGAACATTGGAATATCACACTGTTTCTTGAGAGATTAAGTATAATAGATTCTGATATAAGAGTTTCCAAATACTCCAGGATAGTCTGGTATATCGCTTCTTTGGTTCCGTGTCTTCTCGCAGCTTCGCAGGTGTCTTCACACGCAAGTCAGGGTGCACCAGAATAGTTAGGGTTTTCGGGAAAACTTTGTGGTTGAGGGGCTTATGTTAGTTTTCAAGGGAGTTGGGTACCATACCTTAGACATCAAACTTATTATACCTATGATCCTGAACGATCAACTTTACCTAGGTCTCTAATTCTCGATTTTTCAAAATACCATTCCAATATTTCTGGTAAGGCCACTACTATCCATTGGTTAATTTAAAACATGGTCCTTGCTCAAGCTAAAATTATTAATCCACCCTCATCTTCCTTGGGCATAAACTCTGCATCGTGGTATAGTTCAATCTATCGGGTACCCATCAAATCTTTTTAGGCATAGTCTTCCATGGCCTTCTATCACAAAAATCATAGTGCTCCACCAATTATTTCCAGATTTGATTTTTCTCTCCAGATAGGCATATCTCATAATGTCTGACTCCTTCAGGTTGTCATTTTCCCACGACCATATCATCAAAGCTAAATAAAGCATCCAACAATCATGTGATCATATCATCCAGAATTGACCCACTTTCTATCCGAGTTCAGATTTTTATCTCCACACTTTTGGGCCTTGATCTCATAATCAAAGATAAATGATCTTTCTAAGAATAATCCAAACAGAGCGTGACAAGCTCTGAAAACTACTGTCACCTAGAATGTCCGGCTACTAGACCAAGTCATATTGATTCCTAGAATCCGATAAACATTCATTTATCCTCCACCAATTATTTCTTGCATACAACGGTCTGCTCATTTGCTAATTCATCTCTGACCACTTCTTATATTCCGATAAGAATTTATTACAAAGGTCACTTGCTCTAAGAATCACCCTAAACATTCCAACACCGGAGTATTTTCTTAATTTACTTGCTTCTGACCAATCCAAACCTCATTTTATTAGCAAGTGCCTCCTAAAAATCCAATAACTTTCACCTTTATTTCTAAACCTTAAATCAGGGGTCACGTCTTCTAGCTCCAGATAACCACCACTGGTTGGGGACCACAACTGGTTAGCCCCAGAGCATAAATCAGATATAACATTTGTCCAAATCCAATTAATTTATCGATCCACTCCAAGTTTTTTACTTCTATTCTAAACCCCAAATTTTTGATATTACCAACATCATCCAACAAGTTTTAATCTCATCAACTAGATTCTTAAGGGATCCTTCTATCTACTAATCTTAGAGTTCAACACTCTTATATCCTCCTAAAGTTCTCCTTTCCACCAAATAGTTTTGAGTCGCCTATGGCACCTCTTTCCTTTGTCTAGAAAAAGCAGTTAGTAGTTTTGCAAAACTTGGTTAGATGCGAGATTTAATGTTAGAACAATTACGTTAGTTATGTTAGTTTTTTTTTATAATCTTTTGTTAGTCCGACGGGATACGACTAGCGTCATCGAACGTCGGGTCTTGAATCTTCATCTTTCTCGATAGCTTGATGTGGTGGTACAAAACGTCGTATGAAGGCCGCTATCCATCTTGCAGAAGATCGTAGAATCTTGGGCCTCAGGGTTGAAGTAGAGAGTATTCGATATCTTGTTCCTCTTATTAGGACAAAATTTTCTGGAGGGTTTTCTAAGTCGGACTTTTGAAAGGATACAAAAATCTCAGGCTATTTGGTTAAAGATCAGGGGTCTTTTGTATCTTGCGGAACTGTCAGTTCTGTTTGGGAGATGGTTTAGATGAGAGGGAAAAATATTTTAAAAGACTTTTCCTTGGCGGGTTTACACCCGTAACAAGGTGCACTTAGATTGGCAAAAGGAAACTAAACTTTTCTTTTTGTAAAACTCCTTTTTCCATCTCACAAACAACACACAAGCAGAGTACACACAAGCAAGGTGCACACAAGGTACGTCTAGTACCAACAGATGTCTAATACGCGTGGTAATCGGGGTGAAACAACCAAGGTTCCTATCATATGTTTTTCCTATGGGTCTTGGTTAAACAGGGGTGCTGAAATCTTCATTTCGTCGTCTTAGTCTTCAGCTGGGGAAATTGAGGTTGTCGAAGTTGCAACTTGAGTACAATTGTTGATGTTGAGCTGAGGTCTTCGGAGATCTCTTGCTTTGTTGGTGCCGACGATCTTGGCATTTGCAAATCAACCACCTTGATGTTGAATGTTGAGTATTTGCGATGGAAGCTTCTTCTTGTAGGTGCTAGCTAATTAGGTATCACTTGGGTTCATCGTCAAGTATTTTGAACGGGTAAGAGGGAGTAGAGAAATCCTTGGTAAATTTCAAAATAGAAAGGTAAGACTCAGAAATAAATTGAGAAGACGAGAAGAGCGGGAGTCATTTTTGGACTTCCCTAGATAAGGATATATTTTTGGTGTTAACATATTTTTAACAAAATATTCTCTTCCTAACTAACGTCCATGCTAACTAAGGTCTGTTACAGTCAGGATGGCTCTGATACCAAGTCTGTGGGACCCCGGACTAACTGTCCGAAATACCCTTGTGCCTACATATCAGCGATCCCATGATCAGTGCGTCGCTGAAGCACAATTAAACTTGGTAACCAAAGAACATCCATACATACCGAATGTATTTACTTACTTGATGGAAGTGATCAGCTTCATCAGGTGCTTGCAGCGGAATCACCAAACAACGTGGAGCCCAAGTCATTCGCCTTAACCCTACAGGCAGCTGACTGGGAAGCGCCCTAGTTCGCAAAGACGCCAGTGAACCCTCTTCTTCGAACTGCTTCTTCTTCCAAAATCTGGCTAAGACAATAGCCAGGGACGAAACCAATATGAGTACATTTGATTGTACTCGCAAACTACCCCAACAGGAGCATGCACTAGTTTTTAATTTTAAAGACTTTTATTTTTAGAAAACATCACTATATCTTTATTTAAAAAGGGAAGAGTAGATTTGTAAACCTGTTGAAGACAAAACATTTTGGAAAGTAGTTTTCTCACCTACCTTAGTTGAAAAGGTAAGAAGTCTTTTTAAACCTTTTTCCCGAAAATATACCTTCGTTCTAAAAGGTGAGAAAACCCTTTAAAACTTTTTCCTCGAAAATCACCCTCTTGTCCATTTCTCCGAAACCTCCTGGTTTCTGATCATACCCCTTCATGGTTACTTATTTTACCAGCAACCTCATACCATACCCTCGGTATAGTTGCATAAAACAATTTCCACTCATTTTCTTTTCAAACCCAAAACTTTGTAAAACTTGCACATGGTCTTGGGACAGCCTCCCAACTGTCCATATCCGAGGACTCGGCTATTCGAATAGTTTTACCCTCTGCAGAGGTAGTACGCTTTTCCCACACCCATCCGGTCACTCATCGTGTCAGCCACGTCCCGCCATACCAGAGGTATGCGAAGTTGAGTTCCCGGCCATAGCCTGTCCTTTGCTCATGCTAGTATAGGACCCTGCCGCTACGACACTTTCCACCGACACTCAAATCCTCAGAAACTAAGTGTGGGGACTCGTAGTTCTGCCCGGCGGACCCAAGGGAGCCCTTTAATCCTCTTCCTCCGACACGCTCATACCGGCTTCCGGTAGACTACAATGAAGAGGACCCAGGTCAGGGGGTAGGTCCTCAGACCATCCCCTCATGGAACGAGGTCATCCTCGTTATTGAGGTATCCAGTACTAACACGAGCAAATTATATGACTACGCCCTTGCCCATATGTGGGTAAATGTGGTCGCACAGGTTATCGGCTGGTAGTCATGGTACAAAGACACAATGTGCATTTTTCATAAACATCACCACACTTCACTTCTCTACTTCCATACCGACATCCCGGTATACCATAATTCATCCAAGGATTTTCAAAGGAGTTTTGAATAAACAATGTTTTTCCCATCCTATAGTTTTATATAAACAACTGATATCTCTACATAGAGTGACAAAATAGTTTTTCATAAACTTTTGAAAAGGTTTTCACAATCATTTCCAATTCTCATAACAAAATACTTTTAGTCAAACTTGGGTGGTTCGTAATCCCACCAAAAGATTTTCATAGAAGGCTTTGGAGTAAAACAAATTCATTTCGAAATCGTTGTAGACCATTGACACCTCTATATCGGGTGTCTCAAGAATCTACTTGTATTTTGGGAAAGGGTTTTCAAAGTCATAGCTTTCGTGGCAAACACCACATAAATCATTTATGCTAGTTATAGTAAAACAGGTAAATCAAAATAGATGTATATAGGTGCAAGCTCAGTGAAGTAGCTTGCCTGATTTCAGCATGATGTCCCTGGACTTCTCCTCACTGATCAAAGAACTAAACTTTGATTCTTCTCTCACAAATCCTTTCCAAAGATCACCCCGGTAGCGTTTAAATCTAGCGTCGCAAAGAGGAAAGAACAATCAACATACAGTAGAACACTCCAACAACAACATCAAGCAATACTAACAAGCAACAATCATGAGGGAAGATTATTATCTAACAAACAAGTTGACAATCGCCACACTACTCAATCAAGCATCACAACAACTCTCAAGCATCAAACATAGCTACTGCACACACAAAGCAACACAATTTGATTTCAATTTAATTGAATTGACCATTATTTAATTAGGTCTTAAATATGGCAGAAATTAGTGGTGCATGTTTAATTGCATAACTTGGGTTCTGTTGGTCACAAAAATACAAACTAAATTTCTACAGAAAGCTACTGATGTGTAGAAGACCACACAATAGGGTTTGATTCACTTGGAGTTATTAAACTCCCTACACAATTGTTTTATTACAGAAACTAATTAATCAAGTTTTTGCTACAACTCAAGTTAATGTTATTCAAAAATTAAGTCCTTTCAGGGGTAACTAACCTTGATTAAATGCGACCTAACAAAATTGGTCCTAACTCATTTGGATTAACCATTATTTTTCTATAATTGTTCTAGTCCAGAAAGGGTTTCTAAACTTTACTTTAATGCTAATTAATTAATACTGACTAATTAATTCTACCAAAATTAGGGGAGCTAAGTGATGTCAATACTAAGCTAACAAAATTGGATTGGCATCGTTTGGACTATTTGAGTAACAGAATCAAACAAGTTTAGAATTTAAACCTTCTGTGGTATTTTAAATATCACATTTTTAATATTAATCTAAATGAGATGAAACCACTTCAGTGAGTTAAAGAATTTCATAAGTTTTCCAGAACATTTGAGTTTGATTTATTTGGATTTCTAGACCTTGAGATATGGAGTTATTTAGTAATCAAGACACTTTTCAGAAGATTTATTCTAATCATCACTTTAGAATGCATTCACACAAACTAATTTAACCACAAGATAACCAAGCATAGCACATCACTAACAGTACTAACATATTTTAGCATGTTTAAAGGTCGGCAACACACAAGTGGTAGTACCAAAACAATCAACATGAACACAATCCACAATTTCATATTTAAACTTATTTAATTTAATTCTTGTTTATTAGTGGCAGAACACCATTTTTACTAACAATTACACCTAGAAAGTTCTATCAAACAAACAACCATGCAAACTTGGATGTGTGTTCTCTATTGCTATTAGAAACTATTCCAATTGAGTTTGGTCCAAAAAGTTATCTACATAACTTATTAAAAATGCACAAAGTGCTTGCTGGCCTAGATTAGAAATACAAGCAACTTTTGTTCTAAGCATCCAAAACACATGAGACCACTTTCTATTGAAAGGTACTGTGAAGATCTTTGCAAAACACTGGGTTCATAAATTTTAGATCTGCACAAATTAAGTCATGCACAAAACACTGATTTCTACCAATCATGGCACAGCAATTTTCAAGGACACACAAATTCATATTTTTCAGATCTGTAAGTGGCACATGGTTCTAAACTTATCAGGTTACTACTGTGATTTTTGGTTTGGCCACACTTGCATTTAAACTAATTTAAAACGATTTAAACTAGAGTGCTAGAAACAGATCTATAAGGAAATAACTAAACAACCTTAGAAAAAAAAGATTAACGGGCTGGATCTGGGGCTGGATCAGATGCACGGCGCAGGGAGAGGCCCATCTCGCGGCCCATGTGCGCTGGCGAAGGGGTACCGGGCCTGCGTCTTCTTCCTCGACGCGAGCACGGCACGGGACGGCGGGGAATCACGGCGAGGATGGCATCGGCGGTTCCGGGCTCCTAAAAAGAAAAGGAGATGCCCGTGAGAGAGAGAGCGATGAGGGGAGCTCGATGGCACAACAATGACGACGAATGGTGGACGGTGGCCATCGCGAGCTTGATCGACAAGCAGCGGCCGGGGAGGACGAAGTTGAGGACGACGACGGCGATCCCGGGCGTCTCTTATCGATTCCTTGCACGGGGTGGAAGAGGGCGACGCGGTAAGGCTTTTGGTGGGCTTGGATTTGGACGGGAAGGTCTCTATCGCCGGCGAGGCGCGTCGGTAGCGGCGGCCGTGGTTCGTGTCCGTGGAAGAAAAATGGAGAGGGGGAGAGTGCGAGAGAGTGAGTGAGCAGGGAAGCAAAGGAGGCGGTGTGGTGCTTCTTATCGCCTCGCAGGGCAGCAGAGAGGAGCGGGGTCCAGGTGGTGTCGACATTACGCGGGGAGACACGGCGACGACGGGGTGAGGAACACGGCGCCTGTGCCGTGCCGTACCGCTGCAACAGGGAAGATGGGGGACAAGGGAGGGCAGACGAGGCAGTGGAGTGGTCTTGTCTTCTCCTCCAGGGCGAGGCGTGCGTCAGGGGCGAGGCAAGGGGAGCACGGCGAGCTCGGCGAGGGAGCACGGCGTCGGTGGCGTGTTGCCCTGCCGCCACAGGAAGTCAATGCACAAATTGCAAAACGCCCCCTAGATTCTTTTTCTTTCTTACAACTAAGTCCTTTGTCTATTTCTTTTATTTCTTTTAAAACCGGTAGGTTTTAGGGATTTTAGTTGGGGCATTTAACCATTTTCAAATATTCTGAGAAAATTCATGGAGTCTCCTATATACGTGTAGAAGCTCCACAAAAATTGGTTTTGCAAAATAAAATGTTTTGCTCCATTTTTGTTTATAGGATTTAAATATGTTATTTTTGGATAAGCCAATTTGACAAATTGAAATATCTTTGTAATTGGAGATTAGATACTTTGAGGAGAAAGTAATATGATAATGAGATGGTTATCATCTCACTCCTGGATTTTATAAGATAAGATAAGTGTTATAACAAAATAGAGAAATAGGTAGAGAGGGAAATAAGATCATTCCCTTTAATCAAGATTTTATTTTGAGGGTGTAAGTAATCATAGAGGTTTTGTTTTGTTTTCAAGTTACACTGCAAATTTGTTGTCAAGTGTGTTTCATTCTAGTATTAAGCGCAACTGAGGAATTTATCCTCACAAGCAACAAACACAACAGTACCAATAACACAACAATATCAACAGCAGAACAATATCAACAACACAAAGCATGTCCACACCAATCAAACAACAAGAATCAATCATACCACACCTTCCATAATCAACAATACTATCTTAAGGATGATTACACTTAATCATGACAAGATGATGGGTAGGAAATATCTCATCTCATAACTTAATAGTTTTCAAAAAGGTTTTGAGAGAGTGGAAGTATGTGGGGTAATATATTTCCCACTAGAGTTATTTTCAAATGGAGTGGAAACATAGGAGTTTATAAAATAGGAATTGTAAAATATCAAGGTTGAAGAATAGATAGGAGACAACATAGGAATCTCCATATTTTTGAAAACACATAACTTTGGAAATACTTTTACTGTCTCAATTAAAGGGTATTTTATTTGTTGCTAAAACCAAATCATTGAAATGGACCTTGGCCAAAATAAGAATGTAAAAGATATATGGAATATATTCTTGTCATAACATGATCACCAAAGTTTTAATATATATATTTTTACTTAGGTTGGGTTCTTGGGTTGATATCTACTAGTCAAACAACTTAAACATTCAAGTCACACAAGGTCGAACAGAACAATATAAGGGAAAACACAATCATTTGTGAAATAATTCAAAAAGTTTTTGTTGGTTCTGAATTTTGGGTCTTATTAATCCTTATTATAAATTTGGGATGTTACAATAGGCGGAGCTAGTTAGCTGGGCTAGCTGAACAAGGAACCAAACGCTAACGGGCCGACGCAAACGGACGCGCGTTTGGTCCGTGTTTTATCCGTTTGCGTCGGCAAACGGACCCCCTTTCCCCTTCTCCGAGGAGAGACATAGAGAGAGGGAGAGCAAGACAGAAGTCGACGAGAATGTCATCGTGACTGATAGCATGATCGAAATCCCTACCACTCGTCGTCTCCCGCGTCGATGCTCGGTGGCGCGTGGGGGTGGGGAGCTATCACCCTCTGCTCATTTCCCGTGATCTAGCCGCTGCCCCAGCGTAGGGCCAGCCCATAGGTCGGGCAAACATGCGAACGCTTCGGGCCTGACATGAGGAGAGGACCCCAAATATACAAGTGTTCTAATAATCACTATATTGGTATCTACTATGTCCAAGAGACTTGAATATCTATTTAAAAGCTAAATTTGAAGGGAAATTCCGCATAAATGACCAATAGTGTGTATCACATGCGTAAGAACAAACCAATCTGATAAAGGTAGCGATTTAGTTAGGTTGATTGGAATGCTCCAATGAAAGTCCAACAGTTTATACCATAAACTAAAAATATATATCAACTATTTTTCTATGTTTAATTCTATCCATTTTTATTTACAGAACTTGCAAGAATGCTTCTACAAAGAAGATGCATGGTACCGAGCAGATTGCAAACGACCATATGAAATCATATTTACGCCAAAACAATAGAATCAATTTAATTATTTCTTCGTTGGTGATTCCAGTGATGGTATTTAAATACCAAATATGCACCGTGTACACATTGTCATATCAATATTGTACCAACGGTAACTTGCAAGACATATTTAACCACATAAATAGGGGTAAAAAATTGTGTCAATTTTCAATTTATACTCCAGAAGTTTCTATAAATATGCTTAGCTAATCATACACAAAAATCCACATTTAATATATTTGTTAGCCATATCCCTAAATATCTTTGTCATAAAATTTACACACTATATCGTTTATGCAGTTTTCCAGAATTAATTGACGGAGAAAACAATGATACACAATGTGGCTTAAATCTAGCATAACACAAATATATTTTTCAACTATATGAGTACGACTATATAAAGAATGTTAAAAATAACATTTGCAATATTTATGTCGTTAAGAATGCCAAATAAGAAATGAAGCATTATGCTTGTTAAAATTGTTGCATGCTAAAAATAAGTTTAAATATGTAGTACAAATTATATTAATGTCAATCAGCTATTTGTCCTAATTTCGTCTGGACCGCCCCTGTCACTGCAACATACCCGCAACAACCATTGGTCTGTCCAAGGTCCACCCATCACACAAACAAACTTTGAAGGATGGCGGCTACATTTACATAGCAAGAGACACTAGAAAGGATGGTTGAGGCGCCTCTTTGAGGCGTCCCAAACATTGTATAAATAGTGTTTTGGCTCGGAGAGGCTAGGATACACCAGTCAGTTGCTATTTCTTCCATACTTTTGGGTAATGGTCGCTCAGCTTGGACTCAAAGTCAGATGACCAAAGTGAAGCTCAATTGTTTAAAAGTCCATTGTTTAGACCGATGACGAAAGGCGGTGGCAGTATATACCAGTGTTTTCTTACGTCTTAATTTTCAAGTTAAAAGACTATTGGGTATGTTTCGTATTGGTATTGCCAATGCCTTATTCTATACGGTATGATGAGAAAAACTAGAATTCCGATATTTACTTCATAGTTGTGAATTTGTGGCACTTATTACCTCATTTAGTGAAAGAAAATTAGAAATACACCATATATAAATTTCTGAACATCGTTTAATCCATTTTAGCAGTTTGCATTCTTCGTTATAATGGACCGATATCTTACAACTATGTGGTGCGTCAAAATATTTTTTTCACGGCGCAACGGGGGGCGATCGCCCACCTAAACGTTTTTCATTAAGATTTAAAAGTCGGTACAGCGGTACATGGGGGACCCACATGGGGTTTTTACCACACACAGAGAGCATTACAGGGGGGGGGGAGCGACACACTCACAAAAGCTAGCGCAGCACGACCGCACACCACCCACGCAGATCATCTAGGGGCAGGCGACAGGGGGCGCTGCACGACCAGAGCTGAAGATGGTCAGCGATCATGGCAAGGATCCTCGCGGTGGGGAGGAGCTCGCCCTCGAACACCATGCGGTTGCGCGCTTTCCGGAGGGCGTTGTCAATGATAATGTTCAACTTTCTCTTCACCATTTGTTCAATTCGTCGTCGCTGTGTTGATATCTTGTAGTGCCCATCATTATCTAACACCTTTGCCCAATGAAAATGCATGAGAAAAAAAGGAGAGGTCAAAGTTTCTAAAATGGTAATCTGGATATATTTTTAATGCATAGAGTAATTAGTGTCATGAATGTATAACCAGAGGGGTAAAATGTGGAATTCACTCAAAAAATATACCTCTGGTGACTGATGCAGCTGCGGTGTCTACTCTGAATCTGGGGCCTCCATCTGCGATGAAGCGTCTCTGATTTATGGCTCGAGTTCGCACGGAGCGAGGAAGCTGGTTTGACGTCGATGGCACGGCGTATCATCACGACACCGCGTTAGCTCCGTGTACGGCGTACCATGCCGTGAGACAAAGCGAGACGCTCGTTCTTCGCTCCGGATGTACGCGAAGGCGTCGTTTCAGACACAAAACCACAGCATCATCGTCATTCGTCAACTTGGCGGAGGCGGGGGGGCCTTCTGTCTCCTTTCCGAAAGAAAAAACCCGCCAACTTGGCGCGGTTTGGCACCGTCGCCGACCCACCGTGACACCACACCACGTCGGTCGGCGTCTACGTCCGCACGAGCAGCGTCAACAATCAGTCTGGAACATGGTTTTAACCCATTTTAGCATTCTGCATGTTTCGTTAGCATAGACCGACACCTTAAAACTGTGTGGTGCGTCAGAATACTCCATGTCAACCCATCTCTTCACAATTTGCTCAATTCGTCGCCGCTGTCTTGATATATTTTAGTCTTCGTCATCACCTCACAACTTACCCAACATAAATGCATATGAGAAAAATAGGTGTTAAAGTTTCAAAAAATGGGTAATCTAGACGATTTTCAATACATAGATAGGGTAATTAGTTTTACGCATGTATAACTAGAGTATAAAAAGTGGAATTCACTCAAAAAAAAATCGGATGGCTGATGCAGCTGCGGTGTATACTCTGATTCAGGGGCTTCCATTCCCGATGAAGCGTCTCTGATTTCTAGCTTGAGTTCGCACGGAACGAGGAAGCGGGTTTGACGTCGATGGCACGGCGTATCATCGCGACACGGGGTTGATCGGTTCGCCGCGTTAGCTCCGTGTACGGCGTACCATGCCGTGAAACAAAGCGAGACGCTCGAGGCGTGGCTCCGGACGCCGACAACTACGCCGACAACATCGCCGTGACACCACACCACGTCCGTCGGCGTCGACGTCCTGACGAGCAGCGTCAACAATCAGTCAGGAAGAAGTCGCCGACGCCCACACCGCACTGCACGTGGTGCTCGTCGTGCGATCCGGCGCGGGTCGCATTGAATTCCGTCGTCCCTGTCCCCGTCCCGCTGGCGCCGACGGATCGTCGAATCCTGGCACGCACGCTTGTCGGCACCCTCCCTCCTCCCCAGTCGCCGTCTTCGCGTACGTTAGCGTCGCCGTGACAAACTCCGAATCCAAAGAGACAACGCAACGGCAACGCACGCCGCGGACGCGACGCGACCGAGGCTTTTGCTTGCGTGGGGTTCTCTTCTCTCCCTCTCTGCTTGCTTCCTACGGCCGTTACTGTCAACACAGCGGTCTCGCCACGGCAGGCAGGAGGAGCCATGGGCGCCGCCGTGGCCCGCATCCGCCTCCCGTCGCGCGCGCCGCGGCCTCAATGACCCCCAGGGCCAAGGCCGATCCGCCGCCGCCGGATCCGCCCACCGATGCGGCGGTCCTCCATGACCGCCTCCCGCAGGTCGCCGCCTCGCTCGTGGCCGCGGCGGAGGCGCGGGCGGACCTGGCGCGCCGCCTCGAGGACGCGCTCGAGGTACGAACGCTTGCTTCTTCTGTTGCGCCCCCACTTTCTGTCGGGCATGGCTTGATTCTGCTCCTGCCCGCTGCAGATGAGGCGAGAATCGGTGCGGCAGGCCGCGGCGCTAGACGAGATGCGGCGGCGGCTCGAGCTCCAGCGGGCGCGCGCGGAGGAGCTCGTCGTCCGGAAGCGGAGATCAATCGAGGGCGTCGAGTTGCGCAAGGAGATGCTGCAGGCGCAGATCGACGACCGGGTGCTGCCGCTCTCCAGGGCCCTCGCCGCCGCGCACCGCCAAGTGCAGGTAATTACCCGTTTTGATCCTCTCCACGCAGAATGCCGCCGCGAGATTGGCTAGCCCCGGCCGGCCTCTGCAGCAATCGCTATGGTCTGATAGCATCGATCTCCTGGTTGCAGGAGGCCAAGGAGGGGCTATCTGGGGAGAAGGCGCGGCTGGGGGATCTGCGGAGGCTGCTTAGGACCAAGCAGCGGTGTATGGTAGGCCAGGTTGCTTCCTTGTACCCTGTCAGGGTCTTCCATGAGCCGCCGGTTGCAGAAAACCATCGTCTCCATGCTAATGGTGAGGATTCAGTACCCATGTGTAATACTCCGTAGGATTGAGCGTAATTGTGTTGTGTATGCTCCCTGTAAGCACAAGCATTCATGCTGTCAGATGATTTTTGCTCTGTTTTTGTCAGAAAAGTAACTGAAAACAATCCATCTTAGCATCATTTTCTGTAACCATTTTGACTAAATGACATGACACACATTCAGGAGATAATGGAGCACTTCCACACGAGAATGGAAACGGGACACATTTACTCACCAAATCTCCGCAAGTTCGTCACTGGACGGTTTTTGGTTGGCAAATTGCAAAGCCTAAACCAAAGCAGCAGAGTTACAGCCACAAGGAGCTTCAGAGGTCAGCAGCTGTGCTGGGATATGCAGCACATGTAAGTATGTCTTCCCAATGCTCTCTCGTGCCGCAAAATATTTAGGCAATGCGTTCGATGTAGCACACATATGCCCAATCTAATCTAGGCTCATTGTCATGCTCAAAGGAAAAAAGTACCGAAAATAAAAAATTGTGGCTGACATTATGAACAGTGATATGGCTTCAGATAAACCCAATAGGAAAGATCAAGATAAGAGCATTGAGCTTTTCCATGTGTTACTTTGGAATACAATGACAATGCGACCCTTTTAAATGTAGTGGTTGTCGGAATATCAAGCATAAATTGTGATAGGAGTGCAAGTTCTTCTGCCTGCATTCACCTATTTTATCCATACTTGGTGCAGTCAAAGAGTTAGAATCTCTAGTTGCTTGTGAATTTGTTGTATGCAATCAGAAGAACCACTACTTGCTTACTTTGTCAATTTCTTGTAGGCAGTCTTGCTTATAGCCTCATATCTTGACGTTCCCCTCCGATATCCTTTGAGCTTTGGAGGATCACGATCTTATGTCAGTGATCGTTTGCCCTCAGCTGGAACATCATCTGTTGCTTCAGCAGAACACCCTGGCAACGCTGACTCAAAACTAACAGATTTTCCCCTTTTCTTGGAATTCCAAGGCGACTCTACTAGGGCGTCCTACGCCATTTACTTGTTGCACAAGGTGCGTATTCTTCACTCAATCTTGGATTCTGTCTGCTTTGTCGTTGCAATGTTTGTTCAGTCCAGTTCCTGTAGCAAACTAAGACTGTTACATCTCCATGATGGGTGGTTAGGACACAGAGCAGCTTTTGAACTACATTGGAGCCGAGAGTTCTGGAAGGAATGCATTCGGTAATCTGCGGGAGCTTATTAGGATTATACAGTCAGACGAGTATTTGTACATATGAAATATGATCGATGATCGATTTCATGATCATTGTGGGTTTTGGATCAGTTATGCTGTACATATGGTAGCATATACAGGTTCAAGTAGGTATTCTTTCTTTTCTTTTGTGTGATTATTGCTGTGCCGAGTTTTTGTATGCACGGCAAAGAGCATTGGGCTCTCTTAGATGAATGGTATTTACATACATACATGGTTTTACATGAGCATAAGCCTCCCCCATGTATATTTTTGAGGTTTCTGGGCACTACCCTCTGAGGCTATTGTACAGAAACATTATGAGTTAATATCCAAAGTTACGATTTTCTTCTTCTGGCCATTATGTCTGCTCTCGTACTGTACTCTGAATCTCGAGACCTACTTGGATGAAACCTGGGGAACGCAAGAAGTCTTCAGAATCCTGCATGAACTGAACTGTTTCAACATACATTTCTGCACTGCATTGCAAACATGATTAATCCACCAAACCCATCTGATCATGGTTATAACAAGTCTAATATTCTTAAACGAGGTGACATCATTGCAGCCACATACCTTCATAACTGATTTAAGCATATGCTTTTTTTTGTAAAGAAGCATGCCATTATTATGTAAACAATTCATAAAAACGCGAAAAAAAGAATATCTTCTTTAAAAGGCAAAGCCCTGATCGGTGCATCAATGCAAGAACTGACCTGTTACCATCATGAACACCACAGGGACGAAAGAAAAGAATCCGGAAAGAAGCTTTTCGGCACCGTCCACGGGTCCATTCGGACCAGGAAAAGGCCACACGACAGCAGCAGCAGATGCAGATCCCACACGATGACAAGCACCCACCATCGTTGCCTCCATCATCCAGGACCAAACACGCGGGAAAACGCTCCGCCCACCACCCCACGCCACCGGCTCGCTGGCCCCACCGCCGGCGTGAACGCACGTGCCACCGGCGGCCGCGGCGACGGCCTGGAATAGCAGCGGAAGCTGTGAAGCCGGGCCCAACTCTTTTGCCCCCCGCACCTTCCCCCACTACCTCGCCGCTGCTACTTTCGTGGCTCACCTGCTTCACTTTCCTGAGCTCGTGTCGTGTTCTCCTCCCCTTTCCAATTCTTTCTTCTTGCCGGACGCCATTGCCGCGCCGCGCCTGACTCTTCTATTGCTGCTTGCCACCGGCGGCGACTCACTCTGGTCCTCTGTATCGTGCTGCCTGCGTCCCTCAGATCTCGATCGGGCTCCGATCGCCGCGCTGGCTGCTTCAAGGTACCGACACCTGATCGTGCTTCTAATTAATATCCTAGGACATCATAGTTGTGCTGCTGAGATCGATGAAGGCTCTCCGAGATTTAGCATTATGCTAACCCGGTTGGATTTGGACGGGTTCTTGCATGATGGTTTCTGTTCCCAAAGGAATCGTGCAAATTGCATTCTTGGATTAGTTTTCACATTCATGGTTTAGTTTAACATATATTCTTGCGTCATTCACTAAAAAAAGAGTTTTTGCTTGGCGTGTGATGTGATTCAGTGATAGGTTCCGGTCGAGCAACTGCCTTGTTCAGTATCATCTGAACTTACCTTTGTTGTAACCTGAAGGTTCATTTTAACTTTTTTTTGGTTGGTCTGTTTGATTCATTCAGTGAGCTAATGTTGTGGCAGTGTGTTATTTTCTGCTAGGTTCCTGCTGGCGAGTGATTGAGGAGTGGCCATGGGAGTTGAGGCAAAGCATGCTACATTATGCATCAAGAAAGTTGTGAGGTGTTCTATCAGGATAAGCTACACATGTGCCTCCGAACACTGGGGTCTGTTCAGTCTACTCCTACTGCTTTACCTGCTGTACAGATCTTCACCGGGCTTATTCGCTTTCGTTCTCTCTGCTTCCCCTGTAATTATATGCGCTACCCTTCTCCTTGGAATACTGTTGAGTTGTGGGAGCACACATCTTCCTGAGACCGATGGAGATGGGAAGAGTGTCACAGATTTTTCAGACCCTAAGTTTGGATCTTTCTCTAGAAATATTCATTGTGAAGCACATCAGGGGTTTTCAGTGCCTGCATTTAAGGAGAACATGGTTAGTTCCAAATGTTGGGAAATCAGAAACCCAAGTGTTGGCAAGGAGAGGGATGACAAGCTTGTTGGGCTGGATCATGTTGTTCCTCTCCTGAAGGGGTCAGTTGATCGAGGAGATGGGAGAGTTGATGCACATGATACACTCGCTGAAGTGCTCACTTCTTTTCCTTCCATGGTGACACTGCACCAAGAGGTTGGTATGGAGGAATTCATGAAGGCTAATCATGAAAGAGAGTCGAAAGATCCATTTTCCAGCAATGATAAGAGTACTGAGTGTGCTAACTTGTTTGAGGATGTTGATCAGAGTAGAGTTGATGATAACTGGGCAACATTTGGCTTATGCTATTCCAGTGAGAATTATAGGGAAAATGGTGAAATGTTGGCAAACGAAAATCAAGATGGAGTGTTAGCAGATTCACACAGTGAGAATGTGAGAGAGGCCTCAGAAGATAAACCAGCTGAAAAGGCGGCAGGTGCTTGTAAGTGGGGCCGTGCTTTTTCTGTGCGTCGGAGAAAGAAGCTTGCCGGTCTAAAGATTGAGCCTATCAATATTGATGTAGGCAGCCAATTAGACTCTTCTCTAGGCTCACCATGTGCAGGAGTTGGCAGCCATGATGGTTCATCAGGTTTTGATTCTTATAAGACAGAGGGTTCCTCTGCTGATAACATTATGACTGATGTTGGTCCGGAGCTAGATGAGACCGGTCCTCTTTTACGTGATGAAATATCTAGTCCCGTTCCCATTGCCAATGATAATTTGGGCTGTGTTTCCAGCTTATTCCCTCAGGATTGTCAAATCGACAATGATAATAATAACAAGGGGGATACTAGTAATGCTGAACATGATGCTAAGGATGGAGGAGAGAAGAAGGATGGAGAGGAGAAGCCTGGATTTGTTTGGACAGCCGATGAAGATAAGAATGACATGGATCTTGGGTACTCTGAGGTGGAAAGGCATCGTAGGTTGGAGTTCTTGATGGCTAAGAGAAGATCAAGGAAGAACATAATGTTTGATCTCGACAGGAACATGATAGATGCCGATGGAAATGATGGATTTTCTCGTTTCCGTATGCAACTTCGGCCTATTTCAGTAACAGGGAGAAGCCCTTTTGACCTAGCTTCTCATCCTGATGACACAACCATTCCTGGCTCGGCTCCTTCTATTATGCATCGGCGAGAGAGCCTGTTTGAAACCCCTTTAGAGCAATCAAATGGTAGCGGTGTATCTGCACATCATAACTTGGACTCTCAAGAATCTGGGACAAGTTCCCACCAAGACATGGTTTTCAGGAGGCATGAAACCTTCAATTTTGGCAGCCAAGAGAGACAACGTTCTAGATTTAAGCCATGTTTCGTGCTCGAGGCACTAAACATTGAGGAAGAAAGCACGAGCAGTTTCCAAAGGCAGTTCAGTAACAAGAGCGTGTCAAAACTGAGCGTTGTTTCTGAGTCTGATACCCTTTCTTCGGTCGCCGATCAAGAAGAACGCAATGACCTTGTCAAAAAGAATTTCCAGAGGTGGTTCAGTGACAAGAGCGTGTCGAAACTGAGCGTTGTTTCAGAGCCTGATACCCTTTCTTCGGTTGCCGATCAAGAGGAGTGCAATGACCTCGTCATAAAGGATATTCAGAGGTGGTTCAGTGACAAAAGCATGTCAAAACTGAGCGTTTTTTCTGAGTCTGATACCCTTCCTTTGGTCGCTGATCAGGAGGAACATGGTGATCTCATCAATAAGGATTTCCTTCGGTATTTCCAGAGGCAGCTCAGTGACATGAGCGTGTCGAAACTTACCGTTGATTCTGAATCTGGTACCCTTTCTTTGGTCACTGACCAAGAGGAACACGGTGGCTTCAATAAGGATTTCCTTTGGTATTTCCAGAGGCAGTTCAGTGACAAGAGCGTGTCTAAACTGAGCATTGCTACTGAATCTGATATAATTTCTTCTGTCGCCGATGCTGATCAAGAGGAGGATCACAATGAACTCATAAAAAAGGATTTCCTCTGTGGAGATGCATCACCAGACCTGCTAGGACAGGAAGGTGATCTTGATATGTCGGAAGAACGCTCAAATTTGATCAATCCTGTGGATGTTCAAACCCTCAATGCTGTCACCAGTGGAATAGAGCCCGAGTCAGTGGAGGGTACTGCAGCATAGGTTGTGATCAAGTGGTACCAAAACAGAAAGTTTTCCCTGTACATTTTTGTGAATGTAATTGAACAGAACATCATATAATATTCCGGGTACCATTCATTGAACATAGGCCCTGTGAAGTTTCAGAAAATGAAAAGAAAAATAACATAATCTATTTGTCTATTACAGGTACTCCGTCCTACCATCATACAGACTTTTAAACACCTATATCAAAATTTCAACCCTGATTCTCGTTTGCTTGTTCCAAAGGTTCTCTAGCTTTTACGCAAACTGGAGCCAGAGCTACACTATCTAGAACAGTGGCCAGCTACTCTCGAGAGCTGGAACTTGTGAAATTCTTGTCGAGGATTCATTTCCTCAGTTGGAAGCAGGCATGCACATGCTTAGATGCGACCAAAAAGGGTGTTATCTGGAGTGCACTAGTCGACGTGGCTATGCTGTCTAAAACGTCGTGGTTGAAAGTTTTCCCATGGGTCAGAAGTGGCTGAAAGTTTTGCAAAGAGCCGTTCAGGATAATTATACCCAAAAAGGTTAGCAAACAAACACACAAGCACACGCTTGCTTCAGTGACCAGAATATTTTCCTTTGCTCTCGATTCAAGGAGGAGCAGAACAAAGTCCCCGGAACAACACAATCTTGCTTGCGTGCATGATTGATTGCCCCGTTTCGTGATCAGAATCTTCTGATATTTCTTGTGGC
The DNA here is from genome assembly GCA_947311845.1 of Poa pratensis. Classification (NCBI taxonomy): domain Eukaryota; kingdom Viridiplantae; phylum Streptophyta; class Magnoliopsida; order Poales; family Poaceae; genus Poa; species Poa pratensis. The sequence goes on from CAMZMU010000037.1 coordinate 19,469,431, forward strand.
AGAGGCTGGCATGTAGCTTCTGCTACCCGCCGTCCTGGCAATCTGGCCATAAAGTTGCACCGTCAGTGATGTTGAGCATCTCCAACCACACATAGCTAGTTTAGCCCCCCGTATGTCAGACATACCATTTTAACCACCGATTGTTCTAAACTATTTTTTCCACTGTTTTTTTGGGTGAATTCAGCTTACATACAAAACATTATCGAGAAAAATGGCTTCTATACCATTGACAAGCGCTGCAATGGCTCATTTGCCATCAGTGCTTATATAGCAAACACAAACAAATTCAAGTGCTCATTTATATATCACTGGCTGTTAGTCTAGCGTTATGTCTCTGTGTTAGGAGGCCAAAATGACTGCTTTGCCCTAAGAGCTCGTTTGACATCCATCATTTCATTTCATTTGATAGAAATGAAATGATACATTTGGAAAGTGCAATGACATGATTAGAGATAGGAATTGGCACAACATACAATAGACATTTTCTGGAATTTCAAATGAAATGACATGTCCAATTCCATGCCAGCCAAACAGGTTGGGCATGGAATCACAAATGAATTCCATGATTCCGGCTCAAATGATGGCTGCCAAACGACCTTTAAATGGAAAATAAGAACAATTGCAAAATATGTGTACAATTTTTTTGACTGCATCTTTCCTCTTTTTTCAGCATTTGAGCAAAACGGTAATGAAAACATATAACAATTTCAGCATATGTCAACAGAATAACACTCATAAAGTTCACATCATCTAGAACTATTCAGCAAACACTAGTCATCACGTCATCAAGTTCACATCATCTCGAAACACGACCGAAAATTGGTTGTTCTCACCAGAAAGTTTTTTGAATAACATGAAGAGGTGCAATAGGTACATACTGCGCGAGATTTCAGATAAGTTCACAACTTCAACTTTTTTTGCTTCGTGTGGCCATTGCTTGGCTGTCAAAATTGCATTGTAACCCCCTGCGGATGATGGAACCATGTTATCCTAAACTACAACAAAAAGATAGAGAATCCAAGAATTACCTAGCGTAAATTGCAGATAGAGAGGTGGAGTCGCACTCGTCAGCCACGCGTACTGATGCGGGGAGACTACAGGTCGGGTGCGTGAGTTTGCTTTTTTTGTTTTTTTTCTATAGACTAAGGGTAAGATCGGAAGTTTTTGATGGACTGGTAGGAAAACGGTGACATGCTAACGATGGACTAACGGCGATGGCATATGAGCACTAGATTTTTTTTTGTATTTGGTATATAAGCACTAGAGCTTTGTTCGATGGCAAATGAGCTATTGCGGTGCTTGCCAATGGTATAGGAAGCAATATGTATTGATTACATACAGTGATATAACTGCACTTGATCTCTATGCTTCATAAAATCGCATGAATGATTTTCTCATTTCATGTTACTTGATGTGCATATACGTATTCTTTGTTTGTTATCGTGTTAAAAACTTTGAAAATGTAAACCTGAGCCTCCGGTCTTGTGGATGAATCATGTCATGTTCATGTTACTTATTTTGTTTCCATTTCCACGTGAGCTCTGAAGTTGTTAGTATAGGCCCTAACTGAATATTTGATGCAATTTTTCTTGCGCTAAGTGGTCTTAGTATGTCAGCTAATAATGTTTCCATCTTCTAGATTAATAGGTCCTAAAATTTTCATTTTTCGATTGGAAATGGAAAAATCAACTATAAAAAATATAAAAGGAACTGGTCATAAAATTTTCATGGGTCTATATGTCAGTCTATGTGTTCTCTTTTGTTCCTCGTATCCATGTCATGTACTGTTATTGTTCTTTCCTTTTCTCCATTTGTTTGGAGGAATATTTCTTCTGCAGTTTTCCGCATTTCTTCTTATCCTTGTTTTGAAAGAAAAGAGAAGATGATTGTAGAAGAGAGAGCGTCTCGCTTCCTGTTATCAACGCCATTGAGGCAGGGGAGTACATTGCTGGCCTGAAGAACATTGCTTTGGCGCGCCGTGGTATCATTGATTCATTGGATATATTGTATGTAGTGTCTTGTGAGTATATATTTTTATGTAGTGTCGTGTGGTTTGAATGCAATATGATTTGAATGCGGGGTGCATGTACAACTCGAGCGAAGAATTTAAACGCAAGTACTAAAAACGGCATGACAAGACGCACTATGTCTCTAAGCACGACACGTAGACACATCTATACACTTGCGAGACTCTAAGTGACAAGTGACCCAAAAACTAACTGCGAAGAATTTAAACACAAGTATAAAAAAGGCGTGTGTTACTCCTCGTTTTTTAATACGGAGTTTAACATGTTTTAGTTTTTGTCCACATTCACATGTGCACACAAATGTATGTAGACACATTTTATTTTATATGTTCACTCATTTTAATATGCATGTAACAACATGTGTAACATCTAAAAAACGGAGGGAGTAGATCTCTAAGCACCAAACGTAGACACGGACCGGCGAGACACTCGTTGACAAGTGGGCCAGCAACTAACTCGGTCCCACAACTCATCCTCACAGCTGACTGTACAAAAATTTCTCCGCGCATTCTCAAAAAAAAAAAACTAGTTGCCGCACTTAGCCGAGCCCCACCAAATCTAGGGTTTCCGGCCGAAGGTCCCACGCCGCCGGCGAGAATGTCGGCCAGCGCTGACCCCGAGAAAGTTGCCGCCCCCGTCGCCGCTGAAGGAGGCGAGGTGGAGAAGGAGGAGGCGAAGGCGAAGGCGGAGGAGGCCGGCTCCGGCGGGGAGCTGCTGTACTGCGGCGGGACCAACTTCGACGCCGGGAATCGGAAGCTGGCGGGCGCGATGCAGGGCGTGGACATCCGCTCCGTCGCCACCGAAAGCAGTGAGTGTTTCCTTCGACCCTCTCTGTTACGCGTGCTTGTGAATTGTCATGGTGGCGGAGGGTTGGGAAATGGGCCTGCCTTAGCATTGAAATGTTTGAACTGGTTGATGTTTAGAGCTGTGCGGGCGGGTGTGAAATGAGGGGAAGTAAAATCGGTCACTGGTCTTCGTGGAGGAGCTTATTCTGGAATGCTGCCATTGTGTTAGGATTTAACAATCTATTGCCGTAAATTGTTTCACAAAGCCTCTTTGTAGTCTGTGCCATGATATATATGACTCCTTCAGTAAACATGAATGAAAATCTGTTATGTTAGGCACATGCCCTAAACAAATGCTGCCTCCTAATCAGTCGTCTGGCTGATAGAAGAATATGGTATTTCGTTATAGCTTGTCCGTAGCTGATAGAAGAATATGGTATAACCTTTTCATGAAGACTATTTGTATGGAACTACCCAAGAGGAAAAAAACACAGTGAAAAACTGAAAATTCTTCCATGCCTACGCTAGCGCTGACCACACGAGTTAGTTGTGGCCATGGATATAAAACTCTAGTCGAAAAGGATTGCTATCCCTTGGCAAATAAGTAAGGTCTCTTAGAAGTTGAGAGAATCAGGTCAGTGCCACTGTGAAGATGCAAATCGAAGAAATTCCACCCCAAACACTTGCAACTGTGAAAAATACCATCGCCGTCCACTTTGCCTTTCATGTTTCCATTGGGCTATGAATGTCCGTTTTATGCTCTGTGTCATTTCCCGGCTCGCTATCACTGTGACCAAGATGATGCCATGCTGGTGCCTGCCTTATACAGTACCGCCACAGAGTTCTCTGTCTGCCCTGTGTGTTGGTGACAAACTAGGTATCTTGAGAAGTTCTCTCAGCTTTTACGGACTGACCGAAACCCTAATTATAATAGTAGTTTCCATAATTTTGAGTGTTTGATATGGCAGCGGTATTGAGTTCTCTAATTTTATGTATCTTCTGTAGCGCTACCATAATTTTCTCTTCGGAGTTTGAAATAAATTAGGAAAGAAGTTGGAGTCTATCTCTGGTCGCAAGTTGCGACCCCTCTGTATAACTGCATTGGATCATCGGCAAAGTGTAATAAAGGATTTACTCTATCCTCTCAGAACTTCTTATCTTCCGTTGCCTGGCAAGCTCGTGGCTGTTCAGCTGCCCAGACGTTGCTTTGCTTTTTACGGTCTTATGCCTGAGTTTGTAACACCAATGTCGTTTATTAATATCACAATTTCATCCAAAAGTCGTGCATGGCAGTGTGAATTGAAGTAACTGCAGAAGTACAAAATGGGTTTTCTAAATACCACAAAGTGCTGGAATATAAGTAACCAGAAAGTGGAATGATATTGTGATTTCCATGTTATAACATTTCAACTCCATTACACTATTTATCTCAATCTTATTCCATACAATATTTTTTGTACTGAAATCGTGCTAGTTGTCATGTAAATGCCAATTAATAAAGCTCTATTGTACTAATTTGCAAGTTTTTTGTTATGCAGACAAATCTACTAACTATAAAAACCGTTTGCAAGAGTGGACTCAACGGAATAACCTGAAGTTGCCAGTTTACCTTACTGAGTCGGAGGGTGACCCTCATCAACTTGTGTTCAGAAGCACCGTCGAGGTGGGTGGCAAGCCATTTCCATCAGATCAGTGTCATAGTCGCCTCAAGGACGCGGAGCAGGATGCTGCCAAAGTGGCTTATGAGTTGGTGACAATAGATGATGATCCTACAGATGTGCTTACGCTGATTGACCAGGTATTATTTTGGTATTGTTCCTTCTTTTCGTTGTTTATCATATTTCGTTTCATGTTTAAATTTGTTCTATTGATTGTGTACCGTATCCTAAATCATGTCTCCTCATCATTCTCTTGTAGTTTGCCTTAACAGTAAACAAAGCATACACAATTTGGTGTGTTTATAACTTTCCCGCTTTTGTCTATTTGTGTTGCATTTTCAGTCATGGAATTAATGATCTTGCCACATGAACCCGTGATACTTGGACATTGGAAGAAACAACATTTATAGCTGCTGATCACTGCAATTGCAGATAGTTAAATCATCCAAAAAACATGTCCGGAATTGTTTTCCTTATTACTTCTTTTTGGGCAAAGACTTTATTTATTCTGGTTCCTCTATACCCTACTGTATTTTGTTTTTGTAACTCATGTTGGTGTTAAACATAACTTCTAATCCATATGCCACAATAACGGATAATCTCCTTTTATCTCGTTTTTTAGTTTGGATTTTAATAATCATGCCTGAAATAAAGTAATTGATTTCCGTCTAACATACATGTTCCCTTTTCTTCTATTCAGGCCGTTATGTTCTGCAAATCGATCCTCAATGAATTTGCTGTTAAGACAAAAGTCACTCAGCCCACCACTTACTCTGTAGGTTGTCCAGAAGGGCTAGCGCCCATGACCCTGTTTGTTTCATCTGTGTCGTTCGCTGGGAAGACTTATACTGGTGAAGCTGCAACAAATAAGAAGGTCGCGGAGCAGAAGGCAGCTCGTGCTGCAGTCCAATCTATTTTAGGTAACTTAGGTGTCGTTGTTCACGATTAAAAAGAAAGCTCCAATTTTGTTTTGAAATTTTTGTATTGAGACTTATTAGTGGACTTTTAGAAGTATAACTAATGATTCATTATGCTGTTGCAGCTACAAACAACAATTGTATGAAGGAAATTATTAGATCAAAGAAACAGCAAATGGTTGCCATCACATCTTCTGGGTTCAACAAAGGAGTTGTAAGCCAGGAAAACTGCAATGCTCCAACAAATGCCATAACTTCTGCCGCTCCTATAAAATTTGTGCGTGCTGTTGGAGCTGCGTGTCCAACTGCTGATCAAGGAGGGAACATCATTCCAGCAGCTAATCCATCTGCCCAAGCTATATCTAGCTCAAAGAAGCGCAAGAAGCACATAACTGCAGGACAGAATATCATCCATCGTAACGTGAGGTATTTTTTTTCAGTTTGTACTATGTATAGAAATGACATTGAGTTCCTTTGTGGACACCTATTGGTGTATTATGTCAGTTTTGTCCTAAAATCCAGTGACTTAAAAGTAAGTCACGGGAGATACCCTATTTTTAAGAGCAGGTTCATGTAATCTCAAGGAATGAACTATCTATGCACATAACTACCATAATGTTACGAATGGATCACGTTGTATCACAAATGCACCCATTCCTGCCACCATTCTCACTAACGCCACTCATATCACAACTTCACAAGTGGATGACATTGTATTGAGGCTCAAAGAGCTAATATCTGTGGATGGAAATTCGCAAAAAAAAAAAAACTTTGGATGAAAATGGACTTTCTTATGTGTTAATGTTAATAGTAATGTTGGCAATCTGGTTGTCTGCTCTGCTTTGGAAAACATCCTATCTTGGTAATTTATGTATGCATCAGTGTTTTGTATATTTCACATATGGGAATATATGTAGGCTCGAAGTTGATGGAGAATAACATTTTGTTACCATCCACATACTTGCTAGTTGCTACTGTCAAGATGTATGAAATTGACTAATAGGTTGCATGACTGGTGTTGTCAAAATTTTGGTTTACATCAATTGTGCCTCAGGAAAAAGACAAAGTTGTGTTGGATAACGTCCTTAATTTCAATCCTTGCTGCATCAAACCATGGCTGTCAAAAATGTTAGAAAGAGCTTTAAAAGTTGCAGCAACTAAATGAAGTACCCAATTAGGTGCCATCATCTAACTTTTAGAGCATGGATGGGCAGGTATTATTCAGGTGATTGTACAAATAGATGCCATTTTTTAATATTCGTGGAGGTTGTTATATTGTCATGGGCATACTATATATCTTATCTATAGTGAAGTTGTAATGTTTTTGCAATTTAAGCAATAGGTATTTTCTCAAAGCACTGGTTCGACCTGCTTGAAACATATTTGAAACATTATCTTAAAAGGCTCACCGTCTTGATCAAGACTTGCTGAGATACTATTGTATATGCCGATAATGTTGTGCTGGTTGTTTGGGGATATATATATTTTTTTTTTTAGTTGAAGTGCTCATTTACCTTGTCCAATACCAGCTGAAATGTTTTTGAATTGTACTTGGCTCCCTTTGGCCAAAATCTGGTACAGTTGAATTGAGTAATTACTTGTCATTCTAGCAATCTTGCTATCCTATATTTCGGAATCTGTGCTGTTTGACAGTGTTTGCACCGAACTAATCGAGCCTCTTTTAATTGATTGGCAGGGCGGCGTAAGTTCTCGTCATGTATGTTGGTGGAAATGAATGGATTGCTGATGCCGTATAGTGACATGCTTTTGGATCATCACTGGGATGCTTGTTTGAATGACGTTGGCTTGGCCGTCATGCGACTCATGCCCTCCGTATATTTATGTAGTTAGCTTGGGGTCGGTGTCAGGAACTCGGGTTTCTTTGTCAGGAACTCAGGATTGCTGTGATGCAACTGGTGGGTTGTTGTATGTTGTCCAACTCGTGTTTGTGTCATATCTCTTAATTGGCAGACTCCTGACGCTGCTAAGCAGCTTGTGGGTACTGATGCTCTATATTATTGTTGTCTCCGGAGTAAGTTAGCTTCTTATGCTCCATCATATTCTCCAGAAAATGTAGTCTATGTTTCTTCCTCGTCGCAAAATCAGCCGAGAAACAAATCGAGGAGGACCATCTACTTGCATCCCTACATGATCGTGATGCGTGTCTCCATCTCAGTCAATTTAGTTTGAACAAAACACGTTACGTGCCTATTTGGATAAACCCATTTTTTTTAACCTGAAATGTTCCGTAGTAATTTTAGATCCACAACAATGTCAGAATAAAAACAAAAGAAACCAATGAGCAGACAATTCAGATTGATTTAACACTTAGAGGAGCATACAGAATAACAGAAATGACTCGTCTACTCATATAAAACAAATGACTCATCTACTCTGACGTGAGAAGATAAAAATAGTTGTTTCAGCAACCAGTACCGCTAGTTGTTTTTCACGTTCCATTGATGAAACGAAACAATCTTGCAGTCTTGACACCCCCAAAAAAGAATTTCTCATTTTGTATTCGTTTGGGTCCTCTTGCATCGTACGGTTTTCTTCATCAAGGCTGATTTCAATGCTTGGGGCATCACACCCTGTAATCTTAAGCACACCACACATGCTGCTACTTAAATTCGGTGCAGTCTAGAAACATGCATGCCCAGATACGATTTGTGTAGAATTCTAGCTTGTGCGCAACATCAGTCGATGCAAGAGCAAATACACACAGCTAACCTAGGATCAACCGAAGGTGGGCCCCTATGTCAGCCATAACATGTACAAATCTATATAAACTACCCTACCATCAGTCAGTCGATGCAAGAGCAAATGCACATAGCTACCCTACCATCAACCGATGGCGGGCCCCTAATGTCAGCCACAATATGAACATATATCTACAAGTAGAGGGCCCACGCCCCAGCAAAACCTGCAAGTCCCATGTAGCCCTCTGCCGCGGCAGCAGTTCCCTGCCACCATGCACGGAACTCGTAAATGATGTAGATCCATGTGATGGTCTCTTTTACCCAAAGAAGCACCGGACTTGAATGCCACGGTGAGACCACTCGTTTGCCCAGATCTTCTTTGCATCGCATCGGCAGGAACAAAGGTTGCATAAATTGCACTGCCTGCGTGGATGCGCCACACTTGGAAACGTGTACGCCGACCCTGACAGGACGAGAGGTGCGGTCTGCAGTCTCCAAATATCTAGTGCTTCCAGCCCTTTAGGTGCTACAAATGCTACTACCAGAAAAAAGAATTTTAGATGTGTAGAGACAGGCTACGCAAGTGTGACTACGGATCACATTGCGATTTACGGTGCGCCTAAGTTTACTACAGTAGGACAATTTTCTCCTCGCTAGGTAGTCCAAGTAACTATTTGTATTTTTATTTATTTTTTTGCTTTTTTACTATTGTTGATGATAATTAATAGAACGGTGGCTCTTTTCGCAAAAAATATGTTTTCCAAAAAAACTAATAGCCGTGTCTGGATAAGAGTATTATTCTACGGAGTTTTCGATATTTGGTTTTAATTTGAAGAGAAAAAAAGGTCTACGGGGTCTTTCGAGTGTTGACATTGCGCATTCATGCCTCAAATTTCTAAAATTTCACTGATTTGTACTCTCAACTATCAAATCTATCCAAATGAGGCATGCGAGATTTTTTTTTTGTGATGTGGAGTAGAGAGAACGAACAGAGAAGATGCATCTGTAGTTCTACGAATAACCTATAGTATGCAAGAGTTTTTAGAGACACGCCATACGGATCAATATTTGGGTTGTTGTTTACATAATGTACTGTATGTATTCTACATTCACAGCTACATAGTTTGCATTTAGACAGTGCTATCTCTAGATGACATGCAACGATAATCAACGTGCGTCTAAACTGCTGTACACATTTCTTGACCAGCCAGCACCTAAAGAAGCATGAGATAAACCTAAAAAAAATGAGATGACACGGTTGGAGGCTGGTCGCGCGCCCATCCAAACGCAATACCAATATGTGAACAGCTTTCTCTAAAAACAAGCTTTCACCGTTGTGCATTACTTGATGGAGTTAATCAATAGAGACAACGACCGGTTGTCGGCACACATGAGGATAATAAGATTATTAAGAAAAGCTACGGCCGCGAACTTTGCATAGATCAGGTGGCCGGTTCTTGGCAGGTTGTGCTAGCAGCCAAGCCGACGAGAGAACAGTGTCTCCTCTCTATCTTTGCATCTTGCACCAGTATGGCTTTCCGTTAATAATACGGTGGTTGGCACAAATTTGATATTGTCCATCCAGAAATTGAAAATCATCTCACTGCACTTCTTTTTGTTGTGGAGGCCTCTATGTTTTTTTAATAAAAACAAATTTTGTGTTGGTAAGTCATAGAAGAAACTTGCCACTAGGAATGCCTAGATTTAAATGAGGATGAATTCCATTTTTTCACCTAATTTTTTATACATTCGTGAAAAAGTTTACTCCATATAAAATTTTATTTCACCTTTTATCCTGAAGTTGTTATATTTTTTCAAGTTTTACTCCATTCAACAATTTTCATGATTCAGTTCGTCTGGTTCCATCGATGTGGCTGGTGACCTGGATGCCAATTCGAGAGCGCAAATCAGCGAGGCATGTCCTCCCGACGTGCATGGCGAGATCAACATTCCCACTTTCCCACCCTGCAACCACGTCCTAGCTCTGTTTTGGGTCAAGGCATACACACTCGTTGGGTTCACCGAGGCCACAAGGCTTGAACATGAACAAAGGGTGGCAAAGAGTAACAATGGGTGGTAAGGATCGCCTACAAACGATCAATGGATTCATCAAGAGACGAGATAGCGAATTGGACATGCGGGAATGTTGGTCAGGTCTCGCGGGTAGTAAGGACACAATACTCAGCCAGTTTTTGTTTCTGATATGGAATCCAACCACCAGCCACACCATCTAATAAGGCCCCGATTGGATGGGCGTTTTTTAGCCAAAACGATCGGGAGGATTTACGGATGTCGTCTGGTCCTGCTGAAAATACTGGGCAGGGCGGGTGCAAAATTGCGGCTCCATAATCTGGACAGACAATCCAATCGGGGCCTAAGTGGATCTGATCGGTCAAAATCGAGGCAAATTGTTAAATGGGATAATATTTGACAAGGTAAAACATGGCGGCAAATTTTAGCAAAATAAGACGGTCATTTCCTAATAGAATATCTGAGAATATTTTGTGGGTCCTGCTTGGTGGCTCCACTGCTCGGTGGTGCGAGATAGGGCATGCCATGGTGGTGAGGCACTAGTCCAATGCAGTGCGAGATTGGCGCCTCCCGTCGACGCTTCATCTCTGCGTGGAGTTGACGCTCCGCTCCCCACATTGCCACCGAGTTTACGCTTTGTGCATCGGCGTTTCCTGTCTACCGGAATTAGGCGTTCCGTGCGTCGATGGTTCCCAGTCGTCGCAGAGATGGGTATGTCACGCCTCGAGACCGGGTCTAGACGAGGCAGCCGCCGCACGCCTATAAATCGGGAGGTCTATATACATGTGCAAAGCGTAGAAAAGCAGACATAAACAAGCACATTGGCTCTCAAGAGGCTCCTATAAATTAAAATTACATATTTGTTTGCATTTAATGAATAATGAACAAATATGTTATATGGTAGTGCCAAAACAAGCCATCAGAGCCTCCCGTCGACGCTTCATGTTTGCGTGGAGTTGAAGCTCCGTGTATTGTTGCTTCTTTTCCGTGCAGAGTTGACGCTCCCCACATTGTCACCGAGTTGACGCTCTGTGCATCAGTGCTTCCTATCTATGTGAATTAGGCGTTTCGTGCGTTGATACTTCCCAGCCGCCGCAGAGATGGATATGTCACACCCCGAGACCGGTTCTAGACAAGACAACCACCACGCAACTATAGACGGGAGGTCTATACATGTGCAAAGAATAGAAAAGAAGACATAAACCAGTGGATCTCAAGAGGCTCCTATAAATTTAAGTTACATGCTTGTTTTGCATTTATTTTTTATCGATAAAGTGTTTTGCATTTACTTAATAATGAACAAATAAGTTATCTGGTAGTGCAAAACCAGCCCATCAGAGCCTCGTTGTCTAGCTATTTTATTTCCCGAGAATCCAAAGCTACACGTACTATCCTATCACATCTGTTAATTTGTCTCAGCTCTCCGTGTGATTGATAGTTTTCGTTCGCTGTCAGTAACGTACTGACGCAGCGCGTGACCTCTCCAATACACGACACACATGTACACCTTGCTGCTAGATTTTTGGCGCGGCCAGGCCTTATTAGATTTGATGTCACACTCGTGTATTTGGCGTGACCTCTCCAATAAAATGGCAGCAGAAAATGACGCAGCGGCATCGACGCGTCGGCTGTTTCTGCCGTAAGTTTTCTGGCTCTGCATGCGCAGCCGCTCACGTCGGCCTCAGATCCATCACAGGGAAAAACAACAATTCACGACGCCTGCCCCAGTTTCTAATGTTTTCTTGGTTTTGACCAGTCGCGCAACGCACTGAGATCGACCCGTGGTTGGTGCAGATACATGTTTTTTCCTCTGTTAATATTCGTTAGACCAGCGAGTTCACATTTGTGTTGTTCAAAGGTCAACAAAAATGAATTATCGTTAAAAAAGGGCAAATTATAATTTAAATATTGTGGGAAGCATATGCAAAGTTGGTTTCGAGTCTCAGCCATATATGGGTCAGTAAAAAGTGGTGTGCAAAGCCTCGCAACCACAATCTGAGATCAATGACTTCCACTTTTTTTTCTGAAACATATAGCACACGGGTATGAAGGTAGACTCGGACACACGCACAAGTGAGCCTTCTAGGACCTTCTCCGTAAAGTCGGCCTATCGGAGCCTCTTCAGTGGTCCGGTTAGAGCTTGGGCCTCTCCTTTGTGGAAGGCCCCCATCCACTTAAAAATCAAAATCTTCGTGTGGCAACTCCTTAGGGACCGCCTCCCCTCGACGAGGTCCGAAAGCGATAGGGACCGGGGAATGACCTTTGCCCCATGTGTGGGATCCCCGAGATGGGAACCCACATCCTGTTATGCTGCCAGGTTTCTATGGAACTTCATCCACGAGGCGCTTGGCGAGTTCCTGGAGACCTCGGCGAGTTCCTGGAGACCCGGCGAACCGTACCGCGAGGAGGCTGCCTTTTCTAGTTGGTGTTCGCCGCGATGGCGTGGACTCTTTGGACGATTCGCAATAAGATGGTGATTGAGCGGGTGTTTCTTCGGCGTGCTTATGACTCCATGTTTAAATTTCTGCCTTTCTTGCAGCATTGTCACCCGCTTTCTAGGCAGCGAGACAGGAGACAGCTAGATGACATGCTCGATAGACTTATGGGGACCGCACGTCGCCTCTCCTCTACATCTATCAGCTAGCGCCGAAGGGTCTCGGCTTTTGTTCTTCCTATGTTACCCTACCCCCTTCTCCTTACCCCTTGCGCCTCTAGCTCTTGTCATGTTGTTGGGCTTTACTTGTGCTGCTGCCCCAGCAAACTTGTCTAGTTTCTTCTTCGTCCTTGTGACTTTGTATGGACTTGCTTGACATGTTGCTTTATTTATAAAGCGGAGCAAAAGCCTGTTTCGAGACAAGTGCGCACCACCAACTCGCTCACATAACTCTTACCGAAGGCCGGAGATGCGGAGTTTAAACATTGACGAAGTCATCACAACGTCTCGCTAAACATCGTCTCACTTGAAAGAATATTTTGTTTTATTGAGAGAAGAGGGCGGCAAACCTGTCGTTTGATCCCTAATGGGTTGAGGGTAGAATCAATCGTGATAACATATAATCTAGTGATACAAAATTCTAAACTATACCAGTCTAATTAAAGAAAGTGGTGCAAATGATCACGAAAAATTCTACAAGAAATAGGGCTCTTTACGTTACCTTGAAATGGATATGGGCGGATGGGCCGTTTGTTTATGTCAATCTGATGAATGATATCAAATGGTATTCCGATACGAGTAAGATGGAGTACCATCTGAAAAATTGGAGGTGTACTATAGCTGAGGGTAAAAGGGACAATCTGCTGATTTAAAACTGCAATCGAGTTTTGTCTTGTCATATTTGATTTTTTGTGTCTTCGTCCTGATATGACAAGCACAGACTGAAGATCGTGAGTAGCATTTTTCCCACAACATTGGCATGAAGGCATCCTAGCTAGAGTATGTCAGATCAACGACCCTGCTCTCGACATTAATTAAAGCCAGACAGACGGAGGTCCTATATAGAGGACCGCAGACTGCTCGTTTCCACGTTATTCAAAGTTGGAACCAACATGTGGGAAGAGGCGTTTTGACTCCCGGATGTATATGCTTCTGATATTGTTTCTGAAAAAAATTGGACACAGAGATATACAAGTGTTCAACATTCGTGCAAAATTTTGGAGGACATAACATTTTCTGCGGTATGTGCAAAAAAGACAAAATCTGTGCTTTGAAAAATGTATTTTTAAATCTCATTTCGGCCACAAATTTTGTCTTTTTTGCACAGACCACATAAAGTGTCATTTCTTTCTAAAATTTTCACGAATGTTGAAAACTTGCATATGTTTATGCCCAAATGTTTTCAGATTTTTTCGAATTGTTTTCATATTTTTAATTTTTTTAAACTATAACAGGTGCATATGCATCGGGTGCCAAAGTGAATTTCTGCCAAGATGTGTACATAAAGGAAAAAGAGAAATTCATATGCATAGTGACTCTTCTCGTTCTTTTTTTAGTTTGGAATTATTTGTCAACCGATTTCACTTCAGGGCAACTCTTGGTTGGTGCCTCGACCTCGTTTAGTAACCTGGTTAATTTCAGCACCATCTCCTTTCGGTGTAGTTAATTTAACTCACATCAATCAACCGAAAGTCAAGAATAACCTACCGGGCTTTTATGTCATCGTGGCAGAAAGACGTGTTACGCTGACGTGCACACACGGTTAGGTCGATGGAGCAGATTATCACAGAACTAAACCCTGTCACGTCATCCTCTCCCTTCCGCTGACGTGGAGCCGAGCCGTTACGTGTAACTAACGGCGCACCACCACCTCTTCACTGCGCAGAGCCGTTACCTATAACTGACGGCGCCACCACCTCCGAGACGATATTAAAAGCCGCCTCCGTCGAGTGGTGCTGCGAGAGAGAGAAAGCAGAAGCACTTCTTCCTGAGCGACCGCACGAGGAGAAAAAAAAACTGCCGCCGAGAGGTGAAAATATCCCCAATCTCTCACCGCCGTCCGCCGATAAACCCTAGCGTCTCGCCGGAAGGCCGCTGAATCAGAGCTCGCGGCCTCGCTGGTGCGTCGACTCGCCGGAGGTGCTGCCCCGTTGTCGGTTTGGTGGGGGGAATCGCGGGAGGTTCTGGGGCTTGAGGAAGCCTTCCCCGGGGCTGTTGTTCCCTGGGTTGCCGGGTGCTCGCCGACGTCGGATCTGGACGCGCTCCCGTGGAGAGCTCGGGTTTTGTTTGGGGCCAGGCTCGGCTTCGCGCTCGATTTGCTCGCCTTAGGTGGTTGGTGGCGCCTGAGGTATGTGCCATTGTTGGATTTTGGCTTTGCTCTGTTCTTCGATTGTGGTTCCTGTTGATTTTCTACGGTGCTTTTGGTCCATCTTGGTTTTTAATCCCTTGCATTTCGTTCATGTATTCTGGTCCGTGTTCTTACTACCTCTGTTCCTGGTCTCGTTTTGTTCAGGACCTCGCGTCGATTTGGCAATCTGGAACCAAATCCGGAGCTAGAAGCAAGCTGAGCAGTTCGTTCTTGGCATTCCCGGAGGCAAATCTCGGTGGCGTTTCCACCGCTGGGCGGAGCAAAAGGCGTGACCTTTCTGACCGACCGCCTTCCGGCTCTGCAATGCTTCCCAAGGCCCGAATCCACGCGGACCCGGCGCCCGAGTTCGAGGTCGACAGCTTCGACTGCCTGCCGGACTCGCTCGTGCTGCTCATCCTCAACAAGGTCGAGGACGTGCGGTCGCTGGGCCGCTGCTCCGCCGCGTCGAAGCGGCTCTACGGCCTCGTCCCCCTCGTCCACGACGTGCGCGTCAAGATCGACTGCGTCGTGACGGTGGACGGCGACGCGGAGGACGCGCTCAACCTGTCCTCGCCCAAGCCCCGGAACATCCTCTCCAACTTCTTCAAGCTGATGCTGTCCACGATCGTCAAGCCGTTCCACAGCATGCGCAGCCCCAACGGCGCCGGACGGCCGCTCTTCCCGCAGCTCGCGCAGCACTCGCCGGCGCAGGTGCTCCGGAACTTCACCCACGTACGGAACCTTCAGATCGAGCTCCCCTCTGGAGATGTCGGGACAGAGGACGGAGTTCTGCTGAAATGGCGGGCGGAGTACGGGAGCACGCTTCAGAATTGTGTGATTCTGGGGGGTACCATGGTCGACCGCAAGCCTGTGGGTGCGGAGCACGAGCCGTCTCCGGAGGACAATGGAAGCATGCCGGAGTCTTTCTACACCAATGGCGGGCTCAAGCTCCGTGTTGTGTGGACAATCAGCTCTCTGATCGCGGCATCGACGAGGCATTATCTTCTCCGGTCGATCATCAAGGACCACCCCACACTTGTGAACTTGGTGCTGACCGATACCGATGGCCAGGGCACGCTGTGCATGGGAGCTGAGCAACTGAAGGAGTTCAGAGAGAACCAGTTGTCGGCCTCAGCATGCTCCAACAGGACCCAGGTCCCAGCCTGCAACATGAAGCTCAAATACGCTCCATATCTCGAGCTGCCTGGAGGAATTGCGTTGCAGGGTGCTACACTGGTTGTAATCAAGCCATCAACCGATGGAACCAATGGCTGCCATATCAGCCGCAAGGAGACGGATGCGTTCATCTCTGGAGCATTTGATGGACCATTCAGATTTGCTGCAAAGGCGCTGATGAAGAGGCGCACATACCTTCTCGAGATGAATGGCTTCTAGAGATAATTCTGGGTTCTTCCTAGGTATCAGCCTGCCGGTGCAAGGAAGGGCCATTTAGCTGCTTTAACTTTGGATCTGTGTTTAGTTTGTGCATGTTGTCTGTTGTGTTAGCTCTTTGTACAGTGGAGACATTTGGTTGGTTATATGAAGATCATATATAAAATTAGTATATCTTTCCACTGATCTCCTCCCTAATGCTATGTGGGACACTCTGAAGGTGTGATGTGATTCAGCTATCATTCAAGCTGGTTGGTTTACCCCCACCAGTCTTCAATTGTGCTTCTGCCAGTTGAGTCTGAAATGGCGATGGCAATGTGCATTTTGCCATTGCCTGCCTTTTCTGACCAAACTGCACAAAGTAAAACCTATGCGATTGAGAAACCACGTGTAGTGTTGGTTTCCTCTTTCCAATGATACAACTCTTGTATTTTTGTCCATTGTGTCTGCACGGGAGCTCCAGATTCAGATTCAGTCATCGATTTTGAGTTTGTGTTCGGTAAGAATATTTTCTTTACAGTTCTCCTTCTGCTCCCAGAATATCTGGTCCAACTTGACAGCAGTTTCATGGAAGGAGGTAGGATTAGCATTCAAAGAGAGCAACCAGATTCTTCCTCCTGGTACATGTTATCCATTTGGGATTAAGAGATGACAAGGACTAATCAGGTGCTGACAAATTCGTGCAGGAGAACCAGCTGCCACTTGATTTTGATTTGCGTGTTTATTCTGATGGCTGCCGTTACAGTTGAGAGGATGCTTTCCTGAAGTTGACTTTGCTTATTGGTTAGTACCTCTCTTATCTCTTTGGGCTGCACGAATGTAGTTCTACTTATAAGTTATAATAGTCTTAGTGAGTTGGTAAAACGAAGATTCATTATGATTGATTGGTCAAAACATTAATGACATGATACAGACTTAATCTCAATCCAATGTGATTTGGATCATGGCCCGGTCTGTGAAAGTAAAAAAAAAACACATCAATAATTTGGCAATGGAAATTCTTACAAGAATGCTTCAGAGATCAGAAGACGTCAACATAGAACATACCATATGCATTCCTATCAGGTTCTGTCAATAATTTGCGCAACGTTTCTGTGAATTATTGTGGCTTTCGGTTCTTTCGTGGGGTCACTCGTAAGGCTGGCCCGAGAATTATTCCCTACATTTCTAGCATTTAGATTCAGCTGCCATGTGTACTTCTCCTTTCAAAAAATCCGGCATGTGTACTTCCCCTTTAAAATAGGCTGGCATGTGTACTTGAAAACAAGCTAAATTGTTCAGGATTTAGGAGAAGAATCTTGGGATAATGTACAACTGTACATGTCCGGTGTCTCAAGTGTGTATTCTTTGGAAATAAATTAGATTGTACTTTCATGTGTTTAATTAATCTACAGCTCAGTTCAAGTTGTGCATATTTTGGTTGATGGGCTGTTCTTTCTATAAAAAAATTGAATGTATGATCACAGTCGTGCTTTAGTTCTGGTAGCCCGTTTGCATCAACTTTTGCTTTCTTTGAGATCTAAGGTTTTTTTTTTCAGGCATGTCCTAGTGGTTGAAACTTGAAAGTAAAGATTGCATATTTCTTTATCCAGTGTACCTCACAATTAAAGATGTTATTTTAGGCAATGAATGGGGGAAATGCTGGAGATAGCGCCGGACCTCTTCACGCTCATCCGAGGCATCCCAAGAAAAACCATCGCTGAATTATTGACATTAGAGAGGCGCTGAGCCTGCTTACCTTTGGCAGTATGTCCAGGTGTGGATTTGGCTTCACGACGTGCAGCTCACGATGGAGCCAAATACGTTTTTGTGGCGGTGGATGATCAATCTTGCTACAACACCCTCTTCCAGGGAGCGATTGTATCGAGATCCTTGAAGCTTAACTGGAAATCTTGGGCGGCCTAGGGTGAAGCTCTTTATCTGGCTTGCCAGGACATATGCTGGACAGGTTAGCGGCTAGCGAGGTTAGCCAAGTGCTTGAGTGCTTCCGCGAGTTTATACTAGGACCTAAATCGGTGACTTGCTGGAGAAACTCGACATAAATTGCCAACACAAAATTTGTATTGTTCGTGAGCTAGATATATGTTGTCAAGGCAAGGAAATTTGCAGGTTAAGAGAGCTGGAATATTCCTAGGAAATTTCTTTTCATTGTTTGTGAATTGTAACGAATCAAATTTTCTATGATTATAACCGTCGCCTGTGGATAAACTTCTAGAAAATTCGCCATGTGAAGCGAAATCTGCAGTTGCTCGTGGCCATATGTACCTCCATGCCAGATCAGTGAATGCAAAGTAGTACTACTATCAGTCTGACAACTAGTAGTAGCTCCCATGATCTGGAGCTCTGATATGGTCTTATCCATCGAGCTCTTCGGATCAAATCACTAGGAGAATCACATCGACAGTATTTAACTCATCTTATTCTTATCCTCGGCATTGCTTTTTAATGAATGGTGTGCCTCATTAAGAATGTAGTCAACTCCTTGTTTGGAAACTGAAACATTTGCTCCATCCCATATTGTGTTATATTTCTGGGTGCAAATGTGATGATCTGTACCATAATCTATGTTTTTTTTTCCCGTTCTCCAGTGAAGTGTACATATGCAAAATTAATGTTGTTCCTCCTAACAAGAAAGAGCAAAGAATAATCCCCGTTTGGAACAAGGGGTAAGAATAAGAAACCATGGAATTTAAGGTGGCATGCACCTGGACACTGATATTCCAAAGGAAATTCAGAAGTGCCATCTGGAAGCCAAACGGGTAAAAACATGAATTCTAGACACAAAGAGAAGGAATACATTAAGTGAAACCACCGGTTTGTTTCCTACAAAATTCCTATGGAGTTCCGAGCGGGACTGAACAATGTTAGGAAGTTATGACACACAATGAGTGAAGCAAGCAATTGGCAAGAGAACATTCTGTGATCTGTCAGACTCCCAAGTACATCACTGCGCCGGTTCAGGCCGTTTAACTACAGTAGCACTGATGGACATCAAAGAACTTGCCCCGAAGACCAGCCTATTGTCTTTACAAGTTTTGATCAACTAATGTGCATTATCATCACTTTTGATGGCCTTGCAATCTCGGCGTCTTGTCAGCTTTGGAGTGCATCTACCGGATCCACCTCATTGCAAGCCACAACACTTCGAAAATGTGGGGTTTCTGATAAATTATCTGTACTTGCCTATCTCCATTTTCTTCTTAAGCGCCTTTTGTCCGTGGTATATGAACGAGTCAATGATGCCGGAGACGGTGAAAATCCCTGAGGATCATGCAAAAAGCAGGTCTGTTAAGACAATCCATACTACTATGACATGGAGTGATTAGCTAAAAAGGTTATACAAAATTTATACAGAACGCAGTTGTTTATATTTAGTAAAGACTGAAGAGATAACAACCTGCCATAATTCAATAATTAATAGTATACCTCAGTCCCAAATTATAAGACGTTTTGGTAGGCTAGCCTACCAAAACGTCTTATAATTTGGGATAGAGGTGGTAGTTCATTAGTTCGTGCATAAACTACAGGTATTGTTCATACCTCCCACTATAGCGCACAGGTTTGTCAGGTAGTGGAGGAACGATCTATTTTCTTCTGTGAATATCACCTGCATAAAACATTAGCCATAAAGTTGGAGTCAAACTCAATCTCAGCTGGGCCACCTACAGAGTAGCTTTCAAGGATGTTTACACGATAACAGGTTAAACTTATGCTATGATGCACTTAATACACCTCGCATATGCACTTACGCTACGCACAAACGTATGTCAGTATGTTAGAATACTCTCAACGGAAAGGAGATGGAAGCCTTACTCCTTCCAACCACATCAGAAATACTATCTAAAGACTTCATTAAGTCAAGTTCCGTCCTCCAACTCTACAGGTATGCATTTCATAGTAATAGGTAATAGTGATGCACATTAGGCTGTCGGCTCCCATAAGAGATTCCGAGGCTGGGTAAAATTAATAAAGGGATGTGCTTTAGGATTTTAATCCTCAGGTGCGTTAAAAAAGAAACAAACAAAAACAAATGGCGGCATTTACAGCCGCTACATGTGCAGTAGCGCTGACCAGTGAGAATGCATATAGCTACATACAGAAGAGCAAAAATTAGCAAGAAAACTGGGCAGGCTGAGAAGTTAAGAATAGAATTATATGCACATATTTCTGCAGAAATCCTTATGTGCATCTTTCACATCTTTGTTGTTACCTTTATAGGCGAGAAATCATAAAAGAAAAATACTCCAGGTTGGGGTCTCGGATGAACATTTCCATCTCTGAAGTGCTCCGTCACTGAGAACTGTGAATAGAAATAACAATTACAACATCAAGGTTGATAACAGAAAGGTTGAGCATGTAATCATTCGATGAATTGCACTCACTTGGTTTGAATCTATCTTGTGCCCTCTTATATCAGTATAAATTGTTGGGACAACCTGGATAAGAAAACCCAGTAAATATCTTATACAATCATATGGTTGCTAAATACATAAACCAAGGGCAGAAGGAAGTGATAGAATACAGTAAATACGAACGCAAACAATACCCACTTTTATGAAGTATTGGTATGTCCCATCTGATGCCGGTTGTGTCCACTGAGCACTGTGTTCATGAAATTGGTTAGTACTTGATGGAAGGAACAGAGAGAAGACAGAATACTACATTTAGGAGAACATGTGCTCCAAATAGAATTGTGTTCATTGTATGCTGAATGTGTTGGAGGTGCAGACTTACCTATCAAGCGGATTGACAACACCAGGGAATTCTGTCCCAAAGGACAGTTTGTTTATTTTGTGAGTAATCTGGTAAAATTACACAAGGCGTATTAGAGAAGCTGAAGGCAAACACTTTAATAAACTAAGGAAGAAGAAAACATTTATTTGACGTGCTTACATTAAAACCTCCTGCCTGTGACAGCTCAGGCACCTCTACATTTGATTCATAATATCCTCTGCCTGGTGCAAAGTGGAAATTTCCGGCAACTTTACTGACATCTAGAAAGCCATGAACACTACAGCCTTCACCGTGTTGAGTTTTAACTCTTTCGACAAAGTCCTCTCTAGCGCACTGCCATAACACGGTCATATAGTCAATTAAATCTTCGCAGGTGCAAACAGTAGGCATGCAGAAACGAGAAACTTAGCACACACAAAGAAGCTTGGTTGGACATTATAGGATTCAAGGGATAGATTATACAACTCTAGGGGCATGCTGCACCTGCAAGCTTATTCCATAATACCACATGCAGTTCGCTCACGTGTAATTAGTATCATGTATTATCAACATTAGATGCTCAAATTAAATCTAACAGAGAAAGCCATTGAATAGTAGAGCCTGCCTCAAGTTTAATCTTCAAACAGAAACAGGTGTGTAATTTCCGTTCAACAGAAGGAACTCGGGTGGCATATCCTTTTTATTCACAAATTGCCATGTGACACAGCAAGCTCATGTACAAGCATGAAGATGCCGTATACCACCCTAGCTCTCCGCTAGTTTGGAAAGTAACGCCCGAAAAAGAGTACAGAAGGCTGATGGGTGCCATGCAGGAGAAGCGTACCATATGCAAAGTCCCACACTATGCAACAGAGTGTGCGGCATGCAACTAGCCCAGAAATGGGCCATGTCTGTTATTCCAGAGAACGTAACGTGGATACTGGATCAAAATATTGGTTTCTGAAGTGACACATTAACTCAGTACATTACAATCTTCAACAGAACAGGCCATGCAATGGATGTATTTTTTCATCTTGAACTATATCAAGGTAAAACTATGGCAAAATAATTGATATACCTGGTCAATTAGGTCAGGGTTTGTAAGAGCCCACC
The DNA here is from genome assembly GCA_947311845.1 of Poa pratensis. Lineage (NCBI taxonomy): Eukaryota > Viridiplantae > Streptophyta > Magnoliopsida > Poales > Poaceae > Poa > Poa pratensis. Next base: position 19,491,547 of record CAMZMU010000037.1, read on the forward strand.
CTTTCTTCTTGTAGGCCTCCCTAACTTCTTCACATGAATTACAGCATTGTTCATCCGACTGAACTCCAAAAGGTTACAATCAGTGCAAAGTTTAAAAGGTAACAGAATACTAATAATGAGATCAATACTGAGAAGCTAGGCTCAAATACAGCATAGAAGTGTCAAGTGTGCATACCTCCTCCGAACCATAACACGTGCCACAATATTCCTCGCCTTTGTCAAGCCTTCCTCCATGTTTTTGCAATGGTCTCTCAATCTATAAAGGGTCAATCAAGCATTATGTCAAATGGCAAAGTAGAAGAAAGCAGTTACTAAGACTAGGTTAGCCATAATATTTTAATCAGCTATCGTATCATTGTTGATAGTGATTTTTTGATCTAAACATAAAACCAGCGTGCGCAAGAGGAACAAGAAGGACATAAGATATCAGTATGAGTTTGTAGCAAGGTACGTGGAACTGAAAAATGTTTCTATGGCAATATATTAGTTGACTACCAACCTTCAGCTTAACCAGAGGTCCAGAAATGGTAAGTTTCTCCATCAATTTTAAATATACCCTTAAGAAACCCACATCCCAGCAGAGAACTAGATACAGGCATGGCATGCACAAATGTGCAAGGATGATCATAACTCACAAATGTGCAAGGATGATCATACCTCTAGAAAGCCGTATCACTTTGCAGAAGATGGTAGAGTTAAGTAATGGACTATTGCCACATCTTTCTGACTAGTCTTCTAATGTCAGATGCCAGATGAGGATACAGGGAGCCACAACGGATCTCAAATTTTAGTTTCCTGTTTGTAAATATATGCACTTTGTTCACACTAAATCGTCATTTAATAAAAACAATAATATGTGATTAAATAAAGGTGAAAGAGGGGATTCTATGAAGTACTCAACTTCAAGCACAGTAGGTACAGTTCATATAGAAACATGTGGCTCGGCCTGAAGGCGGCAAGGGACTACCCCAGACTAAATTGGGCAAGCTATTCTAGACTAGGAATTTATAATGAGCTGAACAAACTCTAACTGAAGTAGATATCACCAACCTTTGCTCCACCAATGCCGTCTTTTCTTGATTCAATAACATTACCGTGTGAATCTAATCTTTTCTTTTCAATGTCATGACGCTACAACAAAAAATGGTAACAATAAGATGACAAATCCACATTTAGAGTAGCAATTTTGTGAAAACTGAGATGACTTAAAGACATACAATGTCCTGGTGCTGCTCGCCACTAATATCCCTCGTATCAACACTGAGAAGGGTGCAAGGAATACTCGGAAAAGTAATATCAAACTGCAAAATAGATTTAGTGTTACAACGGATATGCAGACCATAATGTCAAAATATTATAAGAGAACCTCCCAGCAAGTATGCCTTTTAGGTTAGAAACAACAGAAGAATCAAGTCTAATCGATAGAAAGGAAATACTAACATTTACTCTTAGCCTTTCTCCTCTTGATGTGTCTACCACTAACTTAGTCTCTGTTGCTGAATAAAAATACGACCCTGCAAAAACAGCATAGACACATGAAAGTTGATTATTAGAAGTTTGCCGTATTTTACTTATTTATGATAGACTAGCATAGAACGAAGGAAAATGGCATGTAGACATAAAGAGTCACAACACCGAACACAAAAGGGAAAAAGGTAAGGCCAAATGCATAGCGGATTTCATGACAGGATACTGGACAAAAGGAGACTTCCAAACTTGCCCAAGAGAGAAAACCACCAGATATACTCCCATCCGAATTGCAAATTTATGGAAGAACATCGGCATTGACCTTAGAAAATCACATTACTTTAGACCCGTAAAGGCAACATATTTCTTTCTACAAAAAGTTGGATAGCTCCGATTTTAGTGAAGGAAGAAGAACACTGCTGTAGCCAATGCCCACGCAAGGCTTTCAAACATGACAATGTCAGCAACTTCAATTTTTTGCGGACGATGTTGTCTCTAAATGAAGGAACTATCTCCGATAACGAAAAGCGATAATATAATTCCTACTACAGACAACCATACATTACGAGCACCGGTGTGCGACAAAACTTGAACAACGCGAAACTTGGCTCTAAAATCCAAAACAAACAGAGAAGCCATCAAGCATCCATAACATTGGCCCAGGAGATACTCTCTACCGCACCAGATTGCAACAAAGTAACAACTAACATTGACATAAAGTTCAACCATGAGCACATTGGGTTCTCCATAACTAACTGCAAGTCCATTCTGGTTCAACAGAACCTTTTCACCAAAGACTTACCCAAAAACATATTAGCTAATCCACATCACGATCTATTTCCGAACGCATGATCCAAAAAAACATTACGGCAATGTCCACCACAGCAGCACATTCATCCAAGTACATATAACCTTTAATTATCAGATCAGATTGTGACAGCAGCACATTAGCCCAAGTACATAAAAAAGAAAGTTGTCATCGTGCCCCACACCAAACTGACAACAGCAGGAAATAAACCGAAAGCTTTTCCAGAATCTTCCTACAGATCACGCATTATTACCACCGCATCACAGCCAGATATGTCCACCAAAAGCCGAACCTTTTTCCCTCCCCGCACAGCAAAGGCATAGCTTGCCCCGATAGACCATGTTTCTCAATTACCAAGAGCACGCCCAACAGCATATCCAAATCTTGCCGTATGCACGAACAAAGCACTATGTGAGCACACCAAATTCGCGTGCGTCATTGAAATCGGAACTTGTCCCAATTCCAAAATCGGAGCAGGTAATAGCACCAACCCTAAATAGAGCTACAATTCAACCTATTTTTATCCCGTGACGGCGAGCCATTACGAACGGGACGAACGGCGGTGGGAGAGGCGGCTTACTGGTCTCGGAGATGAAGAGGAGCAGCATGACGAGGGCGGAGAGGAGCGTGACGACCCCGCCGGAGAGCGTCCGCTTGTAGAAGTCCTCGTTCACCTTGGGGTAGGCGTCCAGCCCCTTGAGCTTCTGCAGGAACCCATCCATCTTCCTAATCCTCCCCCTTTACCCACCTCGTCCTCTTCCGCCGCCGCCGCCGCAGAGACCGCCGTCCGGCAGCTCGTCCGCGAACCCTAGAATCAGCCCGATCCGGGTTTGACCTTCCGCGAGATTCCGCCGGGTCCGGGTCGGGGGTGGGATGGAATAGAAGAGCCGGAGACGATTACGAGGCGGAGGAGCAAAGAGATATAGGAAGGACGCTGCAATTGATGGTGGGATTAGCGCTGCAATGGCAATTTGGTCGCACGGCGTGCGCACGTGGCGGGACGGGGTTGGGTGGCGCCGATGGAAATGCGTTGGACCCTGACGACGTGGCAGGTCCGGCTCCGGTGGGAAGTCGTCAACGCCAACGCCCACGGGCTCTACGAGTAGTACTGGTATTTTTGGGGGTTTGGTAAAATTTGCAGACATCTGTTTCGGTCTATGATTCGAAAGTAGGTGGCCTGACCGTGCGCCTCAGCTGGCCTCTGGAACCTTCCAAGAGGGGCACAGCTTTGATGATCAAATCTGGGTGCCTCACGGTTTTGAAACTCCAGATTCGCTGCAGTTTTTAGTTTAGTGCATCTTCCAGCAACTTTCCAAATTTTACTCTGTTTTTTAAATACAAGAGACACAAAGCCACTACATATACGCGCCATCCTTACGCACACACATTATCCCTATAAGCACCTCCGAAAGACTGAGTCGACTCATCAGATCTTAAAATTGGCGAAATCCCCACAGACGCCTCCTTCTCGGTGAGAACGTGCATTGAAAAATATTCAGGCTAAATAAGAAATACCATTGTCAAACCTAAAGTTTAAATTCTAAAAAAAAATGAGACCAGTCAGGACTAGCCCTATTGGCATATTTTTATTGAAGAAGCCCATCCAGGTGAGATGCCAAATATTTGCTCCTGACAGGATTCGAACTCTGGTCAGCGGGGATGCACCACTGTGGACCCTACCAGTAGACCTCTGCCTAGTTCTCATAGGTTTAAATTCTGATGGGCGGGGTATAACCACCCTGCTAACCATCCAACCACATGTTGGTTCTCCCCAAATTTCACTCTCTTTCAAGCTGTACATATAATCATCACGATAAAAGTGTAGATATCCCCATAAGAGCATCTCTAGCAGCTGATGTAAAATAGGGCACCGATTTTGCATTATACATCACCAGTTTTTGCGTTTTAGGGCACGAAAACGACCAGCGCTTTACCGGCTGATGTATAATAGGGCACGGGTTACTCCAGCGGCTACCCTATTATGGGGCACGGCTGCCGCGCAACAACCCTCTTTTTGCACTATGTTTTTACAAATTTGCATATATATGTCAAATAAATAGTATGAAAGATGATCTAAAATGAATTCAAACAAATAAAGATTCATTAGTAATCAATTATTACAACACAACAATTTTACCAAATGATTTTTAGAATGAAAATATAATTTTTTTCTCAAAGCATTTACACAAACACGTACAAGGCATGCGTATGGAGAGGATCAATCCCTCGCTATCAATCAGATGGATTGCTCGAACTCCTCGCTAGTTCATCGCAGCTCAGCTGAGAAATCACGAACCCTGCGAGGCGGTCGTCGACCCAAATCCAATCGAATCTCCAAATCCAATCGAATCATAGCGCGTCCATGCGGGGGCGGGGGTGCCGGCGACCCGTTCGGCGACCAGCTCGCCGCCGCGCGCCGCCGTCGAGCTCTTCCATGACGAGCTCGACCCTGGACCATCGCGTCCGCGCGCCGGAAGGTCTACGGGAGGGGCGCAGATAGAGGAGCTCACCGGAATTAAGCACGGCGACGGTGGGGCTTACCGGCGCCATAGCCGCGCTTGCCGTCGAGCACGGCGAACACGCGCCGCATCTCCTCCACCTCCTCCTCCTGCGTCCGTCGTGGGGGAAGCCGTGCCGGTGAGCCACGGCGCGGGATTTCGCCAGATTTTGGTCGGAATCGGCTGGCAACGGTGGGGGCTCGAAAGGGTATCGGGAGGAGATAAAACTTCCGGATGACAGTTGGGCTGCGCGGCTCGGCTGGTGGGATATAGGGCAGCCCCAGTTTTGATGTATATTTGAGTCAAAATGGGCTCTGATGTATAATTTTTAAGGGCACGGAGTATAATAGGGCAGCCGACTCGACCGTGTTTTTTGCCGTTCCGTGCCCTATATGTTAGGTTTTATAGGGCACGGCTGATGAGATGCTCTAAGTATTCCATTTGGATCACATAGCCCCCCACGTCTAAAACTGGTATTTTAATCCACTAAACTATTCTAAACCACACAAATCGCCCCCTACCCTGTTTTGGACAGCAAATTTACCTATGCGTCGTCTGGTATCTGGTTTTGACTCCGACCAGCCACATCAGATGGGAATGTTGGGTGCACTCTAAATTACATTCCCCTCCCCCCTCAAACCAGTTGCAGCCGACCAGTCGTCATTGCTTTGAGACGCGATTCATCTCTCTTTACGGTGGTGATGAAGGGGACGGACAATGGCAATCGACGGCATGAACTGAGGTGGGACGGCCGGCGACGATCAGGTTAGTCATCAGATGGATGTCCTTTTCCCACTAGTACAGAAAAGCTCATTGGCAACGTGCGGTTTATACCCATTGGCAACGTGTGGGCACACGTTGCCAGTGTCACGCTGCTGCTATTTTTACTGGCAACATGTGCTGAGAGCACGTTGCTAGAGGCCTTACTATTGGCAACGTGTGTTCTGTGCAAACGTTGCAAATTTCCTGTTTAGCGGCAACGTGTGATTTGTGTACACGTTGCTAAACTATGTCAGGATATTAACACCAACAATGTACTGATAATTGCCTAGTACCAACAAAATAATCAGTATTAAGCAGTAAAACACAATTCCGACACAATAATCAACCGAATTAGATAGATAGCACATAACTTATTCGAAGTCTCCAATTACATAAATAGCATATGAGACTCGATCTCGCTAATAGATAGCACATAACTTATTAGTAGTCTTCTAACTAACTAGCTAATCACTGAGTGTCTCGATCACATCTCAGGCTCAGGCATGAAGTCATTCTCATCTCTAGGGTCATGATCCTCCGACTCAGAACTGGAAGAGTCTTGGGGGGCCCTATACATGAAGTAGATCTCGGCTTCACCATGGTCGAGAAAGAAGGTGCACCTCTCCGTAGGTTGCATGCCGTAGTTATTTACAAGTTGTGTCCAATGGGCGCCATGGAAATATGTCTTCCCTGGCTCGTTGGTGCACAAAACTCTGAAGCTTCAAGTGGGCACCGTCATATGGACCAGGTTGACCTGAAATGTCCTATGGTCACTAATGGGAATGACAACATGCTCCAAGAAGTCATGTCTAGCCCTACACGGGATGATCTGAGAAAAAGAACAATTGAAATTAGTGTTATTATAAGGATAGTATAATGCAAAGGAACTACAAACCTAGCTACGAAGAGTGCACACCTAACCTCATTTATCATTGTCAAAACAAAGAAAAAAAAGTTCCCACAAGACCAAGTACTAATACAAGCACTTAAATTGTATATAATACAAGGTATTGTGGGTACTCTCCTTTCCTTTAACATGACATCGTTTAAATCATCGGCCTCTAACATCTACAACAACATGGATAAAAGGATGGATGAAAAGATGCCTCACAAATTCTAAACATCGAAGAAGAGACGACAAAAACAGTAGATGCTTCACAGCGATGACTCTGATTCAGGGGACAATAGCGTGACTCTGAGTCTGAGGAGGACAGAACCTTTGAAAGGAATGTCAAGAAGGGGCCAAGTTCAGGCATGGCACCGTCGGTCTTTGGCCTGCCTGAACTCGGCCCCTTTTTGGCATTCCTTCTACAGGTTATGTCCTCCTCAGTCTCAGAGTCATCCTTACTATCCTGTGAATCAAAGTCATCGGTGTAATACATCTACAAGAACATGGGTAAAAGGATGGATAAACAGATGAATAAAAAGATGCCTCATATGAAGAGTGCACACCATGAACTTCCAAGTGTCGAAACTAAAGGACCAAGAGAAATGTATAACCAATGTTGTTATACATGTCAGTAGGTCATGTAGACCAACACTCGAAATGATAATGCACATGAGTAGTCTAATCATTGGCACAATCAATGGAACAAGCGCACACGATGAAAGGAAATTAACAAAATTGTCAGGATATAGTGCATAAAAAGGTGCCTCGTACATATCATTGCCAAACCAAGAAAAAAGAGTTCCCACAATACCACGTACTAATACAAATACTCAAATTGTATATAGTACAAGGTATTGTAGATACTCTCCTTTCCTTTAACATGACATCGTTTAAATCATCGGCACATGGAACAAGATAATAGACCATTTAGCAAAAATCATACATAAAAAGGTGCCTCGTATGAAGAGTGCACATCAAGAACTTCCAAGTGTCGGAACTAAAGGACCAAGAGAAATGTATAACCAATGTTGTTATACATGTCAGTAGGTCATTTAGACCAACACTCGAAATGATAATGCACATGAGTCTAATCATTGGCACAATCAATGGAACAAGCACACACGATGTAAGAGTCAACCTAGCTATCCTATGAAATGATGTTTCACAGCGATGACTCTGATTCAGAGAACAGTAGCGTGACCCTGAGCCTGAGCTTGACAGAAACTACAGACCGACGGTGCGACGCCGTCGATCTTTGGCCCATTTTTTACATTCGTTCTACAGGTTCGGTCATGCTCAGGCTCAGAGTCAACCTAGCTATACTGTGAATCAGAGTCATCGGTGTAATACAATAGAAGCCTCATATATCATTGCAAGACGAAAAGAATACCTACAAGACCATGTACTAATACAAGCACTCAAATTGTATATAGTACAAGGTATTGTAGATACTCTTTTCCCTTTAACATGACATGGTTTAAATCATCGGCCTATAGTGCATCTACAAGAACATGGGTAAAAGGATGGATAAAAAGATGCCTCAAATGAAAAGTGCACATAATGTGAAGAAATTACAATAGAATAAATATGTTGGATAAAACATACAATCCTGGTGTGAACATCTTCTGGGAGAACTACGCCAAACTTCTTGTTCATACAGTCGGGGTAGCCACAACACTCACACATGTGATTCATTATTTGCTACAACATACATACAATTAGTCAAAATACAACATATAGGAACTTCTAACATCTACCTTAACTCCAATCTAACTAAATCATCTAGTGCATCTAAATAAAATAACAACTGCGATAAAAATCGCAACTAAGGTAACAGCGGATCCAAGTGCATAATGAAACCAAGCCTCCTTATCGATGGCATATCTTCTAATCTTTCTAATCTTCAACCGGTTTGCGTCCATCTTCTTTTTGTGATCATACACGACATCGGCAACATAAAAGTCCAATACCATTTTCTCTTCTTCAAGTTTCTTCAATTTTTGTTTCAATTCATGATTTTCCTTTTCAAAAATATCTAACCTCTCAACAACAATTTGCAAATCGGTCAGCACATCCGGTTCACATATGGAACCCTAAATAAAAAAAATCTATGTCAACTTTAATCGGCATATTACAGGAAATGAAATTACTAGTTAGGTTTCCAAAATAATATACCATGTTCGAAAACTCCATATCATGCCAGCCGACGGAATTCAAAATCATCTTCAAGGGACACTATATATATATCAAACAATGCAAACAAGCATTTCATCAAACACTTATGTGCAGGGGCGCAAGGGGAGGCCGGGGAGGGGCTGTAGCAGCGGTGCTTACTGATGACCCACAAGTATAGGGGGTGTATCGTAGTACTTTCGATAAATAAGAGTGTCGAACCCAACGAGGAGCAGAAGGTGTTGACAAGTAGTTTTGATAAAGGAATCACTGTAAATACTAGCAGACAAGTTTTTAGGGTTTTTTGATATTGCAGATAAATAAAATACGTGTAAATAAAAGACAGTAATAATAATTGCAGCAAGTGGCCCAATCCTTTTTAGAGCAAAGGATAAGCCGGTTGGTTTACTTATGATGGCAAAATGTTCTTGAGGACACACCAGAATTTCATCAAGTGCTTTCGCTTCCTACAGCTGATTAATCTTTATTGTTTTGATAAGTGTTGTGTGGGTGAACCTATGCTAATGCACCGCCCTAACTTGGACTAATACATACTTGTGATTAATCCCCTTGCAAGCATCCGCGTTATAAGGAAGTAATTAAGATAAATCTAACCACAACCTTAAACTCTGAGATCCTACACTCCCTCATGCACCGGTTTACTAACGGGGGTTTAGGTTTCTGTCACTCCGGCAACCCCACAATTAGTAGCCGAATACACAATGCATTCCTCTAGGCCCATAAAGGTGAAGTGTCATGTAGTCGACGTTCACACGACACCACTAGAAGAATAACACCACAACTTAAATATCAAACCATTAAATATTACTCAACATAGTTCCACTACTAACAGCATGACTTCTCCCATGTCCTCAAGAACTGAACGAACTACTCACAAGACATCATATGGATCATGATCAGAGGTGATATAATGATGAATAACAATCTGGACATATACTTCAATTCACCGATAAAACTTAATAGCATCAACCACAAGTAGTAATCAACACCGGGAAAGTTTCCCCTATGAACTACACAAAGTATAACCCTAGATGTTACAGCGGAACGGAGTGGAGTGGTGGAGATGATGGTGACAGCGGTGGAGATGATGATGATGATGATCCCGATGAAGTCCGGCGTGATGACGATGACGATGGCGATGATTTCCCCCCTCCGGGAAGGAATTTCCCCGGCAGATTTCTGCCTGCCGGAGAGCTTTTTCTCTCTCTGTGGTTTCCGCCTCGTGGAGGCGGCGGAATATTTCCTCGATGGCTCCCCCCGTCTTAGGGTTTCTGGGGGATGAAATACGCGAAGGGGGAGCGCCAGAGGTGGGCCAGGGTGGCCACACCATGCCCCGGCGCGGCAGAGGGGGGGCCGCGCCGTGGGGTGGTGTGGGCCCCTCGTGGCCCATCTCAGCCTCCCCTTTTGGCTGGCTCCGGCATCTGACAAAATAGGAACATCTGCATATTTTCCGTGAATTGTTGATCTTCAGAAATAGGGTATCTTGACGATGCTTTTTCCAGCTGAATCCTGACTCCGGCAGTTAATTCTCCAATAATCATCAAACATGCAAAACAAGATAAAATAACATAAGTATATCATCCAAATATGAAATATATCAATGAATAGCAGTAAATTATGATATAAAATAGTGATGCAAAATGGACGTATCACTTACCGAGGGAGGATGGCGCGCGAGGAGCTTGCTCCGTCGATGCAGGAGAGATGGATGGTGTCCGCACCGTCGGAGATGGAGAGGCGGCGGCGGATCGAGGAAGCTCCTGGAGATGGAGAGGCGGCGGTGGCGCAGGGCGACCTCCTGGAGTGCGCGGTCGACGGCGGCGACGCAAGGAGAGGGAGGATACGGCGGAGACGCTGGTAGATGGAGCAACCCTAACTGCGTCGAGAGAGAGAGAGAGAGTGGCCGACAGGCTCGCGACCCGCGATCTGGACGACCGGGGATATATATCCCCATTACCCAAATGGCAACGTGTCGCCCGAAAAGACGTTGCCACTCTTACGAAACTGGCAACGTGTGCATTGCGCACCCGTTGCCACTAGTTTTACCGAGGCCCGTGGGCTCGCAGAAAGTACTGGCAACGTCTCCCTCAACTTACACATTGCAGGTGTGGAGATAGTAGCAACGCAGTTTACTAATACGCGTTGCTAATATCTACTAGCAACGTGTATAGACCAGTACACGTCGCAAACAGGATGTTGCCACTAGCCTATTTCCTACTAGTGTCCTCTGCTTTAGGTTGGAGTTTTATGGGTTTAGCGGATTTCAAAATCATGATAGGGATTCAGATTGTTCAGGCATAGCATTGTTAATCTAGTGTATTGTGACAATGATATGTAACGTGTGAAAGTGCATGTGCCCTTATGTGTGATTTTGGTAATTAATGACAATCTCTATGAACTAATAGTTGTCCTTTCAACATGGGTTTGTTATTATGTGTTCTGTTTAGTTGATTCGGCTAGAACTGAAAGAAAAAAGAGTGCTTTTTATTCAGTTTATTTCTTTCAATTTTGTGGACAGGTTTGAGGCATGGAAGATTTTCATATCAATTTATTTAAATTATTACATGGTGTAACTCATGCCTAGCACGAATCATGAAAAAATTAACAGTCGATTTGCAACCCAATTTACAAGTGAAAAAATCCCTATGATTCATAAGTGCACAAATCACGAGGGGAATCTAACGATATAGAACTTGATTGGGAATTAGATCAATTGTCAATCAGATGATGTCATCAATTTTTTTTTGCACGGCCCATGTTGATTTTTTTTTTAATTTTACCATATATATTAAACAAGCAAAGAGTACACGATTACATCGATTACAAAAACAATACTAAAATAGACGAGCAAACCTATGAGATCTTCAAGCTTTTTCTTCTTCCATGACACAATCTTGTACTTTTCTGAAGGCAGCCGTAGAACAATGCCGAATACACCAAACCACAGACCTGTGAATACCAACGAAGGTTCTCCCTTTTAATTTTGAGCCGCAATGCCAAGGCTTTGTGCAAGCACGCAGCCATTAAATTAATCAAGCAACATTGGCAAGAGCACCACCACTGATATTTCAGGGACAAATAACCGAACCACTTTGTCGACGTCGTTGGGAGCCGAGAGAACGAATCATCATTGCCGAAGACGTAGTAGTCGGGATAGATATTGCGAGGACAATCCTCCTCGCGGCAACCATGAGAAACAATCCAAGATTGATCTGACGAAGCAAGATCTGAAGAACAATACCTAGACAAACTTAATCTTCCAAAGCCAACATTGACGTCGGGAAGGAGATCATGCCGTCGAACGAAGCGCGGAAGATCACTTATTGCAGATGAAACCATCTCCATTGACGAAGAAGAAAACAACCAAAACCAAGGTCTAACATTAAGGACCTTTGTATAGCGCCCTGCGCAGGTCCGAGATCCCCACCCCTCCTAGTGCCAGAGCGGCAACTAGAGGAGGCGAGGACCCGTCAATTCTTAGACGAAGGCGATGATGAAGATGCAGATGGCGCCGGCGGCGACGGCTAGGGTTGAAACCCTAGGCCGCCTCTCTTTCTTGTTAGGATGCAACCGCTGCACGGCCCATGTTGAAAGATTGACAGGAAAATTGAGAATTAGCACGATCGTACTAACTTACAGAATTAGCAAGATACCACGTGGCATATGTGATGAGCAACCCCAAAAAAATCAATACAGAATTAGCAAGTCCGTTTTCTTTATCCTCCGTCGCCACTTATGCACGCAAAACCGCATGCAGAAACATCTGGGGTTTATGTGTACTTGTTTCAGTGCAGATCCATCTATTTCTCATCTTCCATCATGCCGTTGGAGGCGTCGATGATCCTACGGGCCTGCCGTGAGGCATCTCGCGCTGCCCGCTCAGCCGCGTCGTCGGCCGCATCTCGCTGTGTCGCGGCAGTGGCTCGCTTAGGTCCAGGCGGCGCGGCCGCCTCAGATTCGTTCTTGCGTAGTCCCTCCAAGAGCCGCTTGTCCTTCCGCCGTGGCCGTTTCCCCATCGCCGCCCCGGAGCCCGCCAGTGGATCCACAATCGCGACACCACCAACCATGTTCCACGGCCCCGCACCAGGTAACCCAATACCTCCCTCTTCGGATACATGCAGCTGCTACGGGAATGATCTTTTTAGTCCTTTGGATTGATCAAAGGCCAGACGATTTAACTCCAGCTAGCTACTTGTGACTTGTGAGAACCCACTATCCTGTAACCGTTTTGCAGCTGAGCTGAATCCATCTTATATTAGGAGACTAGTGTATGTTGGTGAATAGAATTTTTTATTTTGAGTTTTTTTGACATTTAAAAAATTGTTTTTTGAACAGTGTGTGCATCTGCCCCCATGACCCGATATGGATTTCCAAAATATTTGGGGCTACACAAAAATCACAAAAATGTGGCTCTAAATAGGCAAAAAGAAACGAATTGTGTATGTTTTGTGTAGATCACAGCTGAAAATATTTCCATGAAAATTATTACCTGTATACTCTAATATTTTTTTCAGAATTTATTTCGAGTTGTAAAACAAAGTTTTCAACAACAACAGAATTGGTGGGAAAAAAATCTCCATCGGTATCTCTTTGTTGTTATATATAAATGATCCCGTACTCACACTTGCGGCTATAGGTAAAGTGGAATTCGTGGCAGAAGACAAGGACCTCGAGTCAGATGAAGCCTTGTGGGCCTTGTATGAGCGCTGGTGCAAGGCTTTCAACCAGGAGCGTGACCATGACGAGATGGTTCGTCGGTTCAGCATATTCAAGGAAACTGTGCTGCTGGTGGACGAAACCAACAAAGTTGATCTGCCATATAGACTTCGAATAAACGAATTTACCGATGGGAAGCTAGAAAAATGCCTCTGATTCCTATGAGGGAGTATTATAACAGAATGGGTTACTCCGATTCAGTGATATTTGGGAGATCTGGTGAGACCAACCTTAGACATGGGTCCCACCGAGACAGGATAGGGCGGCGGAAAGGCGATTGCGGGGGCGAGCTCTGGTAATGGCGGATTTGGCGCAGTCCGCCATGCGAGCGGGGCCCCTGCTGGCACCAGCCTCTCTCCGGGTGTCCGGCATGCCTCCTCGGCTTCGCCCCAGGCTCCCCTCTCCATTCCTCCTCTGTTTCGACCCCTGTTTCCTTCGTTCGCGGGCTTCCCACCACCACCACCGTCACCGTCGACGAGATTCAGACAAGTTGCGCCCCCTGCGAGACGCTTGACGCTGGCGTTCCGCGGCGATGGAGAGCCGGATGCGCCATGCGGCGGCACAACTCCGATTCGGGAGCCTCAGCCGGTTCGCTTGGTGTCGCGCGAAGCTCGGGGCGATACCCTCGCATGGAGGACGAGGGGAAGGAGGTCGCGCCGATGAGCGCCCCCGCGGATGAGGGATCTGGCGGAGGTCATGGAAGCAGAGTGGGACTCCGAGGTGAGAGTTTCCGAGGAAATCCTAGCTACGGCCCTGGCCTCGCCTCCAACTCCGATTCCGATGGTGAGGAATCGGAGGTGCCATCGACCGTCGGCTTGTCTCAGTGCTCCACCCCGCAGAGGCAGGAAGCGAGGTCTGAACCTCGGTTCAGAGCCGCGCTCGCTGTTGGAGAAGAAGACCAAATCAGCGGTCAGTTTCAGGCCTCTGTCAGTTTGTGCGAGTTCAGAAGGGATTCCGAGTCTGAGTTCTGCCCCAATGTGGGAATTATCAGAGGCAAATCCCCGTGGATCGGGTAGCTGCAGGGATGCAGGGTCTGGTTCAACTCAGAATTTGTCAGTCAATCGAGCAATATCTCTCGTTCTACCACCAAGGTTCATCCCGTTGGAATTGTTGCAGAGCTTCACGGTAAGAGATTTGTTGGCGGCAGCAACCCTACTGCGTATCCATGTTCTAGCTTCCGCGTGCCTGCTACATCTATGTGGAGAACTCAGAATGATTGCAGAAGCAACTCTGTTGGAGGAATTTCTGGAAGGGCAGTCAGTACACAAGGGGGAAGAACTGGAACAACGTCAGTCAGGTGTATCCCAGGATTGAGGCGCGAAGCAAGTTTTCGCAAGATGCTGGGCCAGTTCCATGTAGGGCCAGAAAGCGTGGAGGCCATGGTGGATAAGAACAAAATCGTGGAGGGGGATATGGGCTTCTATGGGCAGTTGTGGAATTTCACTCAGGGTGGGGATGCCGCAGCTGCTACCCTACCTACCAAACCCATCCCCTCTTCCTTGCTTGTTTGGATAAAGAAGGATCTAGTTCATAAAAGGAGTTTCGTGGCGGCGGACTGTGTTCCGATCTCGCCGAGAGACAACACTGCGGTAGCGATCCGCAGAATTACTCTTGATCCGAAGGTCTACGCAACTACTACGCAGTAGATTTTTGAGAAGATCAGCATGGCAGAAAGCAGCAAGGGGAGAGGCAGAGGGAGAGCTGGTGGAGGTGGTCAGTGGAGAGCTCCTGGAGGGAATTTCCCACAGCAGTCGCAGCCGCCGTTCATGCCTTTCACACCAGGGCCGTATGGATGGGGGCAATTCCCAGGTCAGTTTGCACCGCCACCGTTTCCTGGTCAATTTCCTATGCAGTGGATGCCACCACAGATGCAAGGCGATTGGCAAAAGCCTATGCAGCAGATCAACCGAAACAACCAATACAACAGAAATGCTCAGCCAGGGAAGAAGATGAATAAGGCCAAAGAAGTGGTACATCAAAAGGCTCCAGAGCCAGAAATTGCTGTGATTCCTGGACCGCCACAAAGAGATATTGCCATGGAGTATGCGGCAGTGACATGCTACAATTGTGGAGAGCCAGGACACCATAAACAAGCCTGTACAGAACCAAAAGCTTGCTTCATCTGTAAGCTGATAGATCATGAGGAGGAATTGTGCCCCATCGGGAAATTAGCAAGAGAGATTGCTCCTTATTATGGCAGTGCAGCAGAAGGGCTGGGGTTCTTTCACATTGACCTGCCAGAGGACTCTCAGAAGATGAAGCCAATTAAGAACGTTGGTGTGGTGTATTTGGAGCAGGGCACTGTCTCGAAGGAAGAGCTGGCTCAAAATTTCTCTACAATCTACAAAACTAACTGGCCTTGGCAAATCAGGCAGTTAGATGATTTCACATTCCTGGTCAAATTCCCTCCACACATCAAGGTTGAGGATGTGGCCCGCTATCCAAGTTTCAGGCTGGTGAAAGAGGGGGTGCAGGTATATGTGGTGGCCTGGGAAGGAGACCTTGGTTACTATGCTGATTTAGAAGAAGTTTGGGTTCAGCTTAAAGGGATGCATCATGAATGGTGCAATTGGAAGTCTCTCTCACAGTTTGCTTCGGCGTTTGGGGTGCTACAGGATGTAGACTGGAGGTCTATGTTCCAGGACCTCTTTGAGAAAGTTAGACTGAAAATCTGGTGCAGGGATAAGACAAAAATCCCAGAATTCAGAGTGTATGAGATCATGGGAAAGCTCTACCAGGTTGGGGTCCTTGTGGAAAGCAGTGAAGAAGGTGCTGAAGCAGATAACACCACAGGTTTGGGTACCTCAAGAGATCAAGACACTGACAAGGATAGAAACACCGGGAAGAAGCAGGATACTATGGAAACTGACAAGGGAGGTAACTCTGATGCTGTGAGAGAGGATGGACAGACAAGATCCAGCTCTGGAGGAGCTCTAAACAATAACAAAAAGCAAGGAAGTGGGAGCATCCATAAAACTACTTCCTTGGCTTTCAGAATGCAGCAGTTAGCTCTGGAAGCAAGAAATGTAGGGGTGACAGAACAGTTGGGCCCAAGTCTGTTATCCCCCATCAGAGAAAAAGAGGATGCAAAAGAGAAAGTTATGAGCTGGGTGGATGGTGAGCATCACCTACGTGAAGATAGGTGTGTGAACTTGCTGCGAGAAATGGAACTGACACAAGAAGAGGAGTTCTACTATGAAGACCCAGACAGGGAAGCAACAGATAGGGAGAAGGTGCATGAGGTGGTTATGGCCGACGAAGTACAGAAGGTGGCTGGGACAGGGAAGGCGCAAGCTTGGGGTCCGACATGTGGCACTAGGCAGAGTCAGAGGACTGCGCCTACTGGGCTGACAGTCATGCAGATGGCTCAGCAGGCACAACAGAAGAAGAATTTGGGGGAAAGGATACGTCCCGGCGGCAAAATTTGCAGGTATAAAAACGCAAAACCCCTTCCATGTACTTTCTTCAGATAAGTTAGTTTCTATGGCTAGCACTGTCGTGGGTTTGTCACGTCAGATGTCATGGATGACTTCGTAGGTGTGGGATTTGCGCGAGTCAATCGTCTCCGAGCTTGGGATCGCAGGAACAAGGATGAACACAGATTTACCCAGGTTCGGCCCCTCAATGTGAGGTAAAGACCTACTTCCTGCCTACCCTAGATTGGTATTGATATGATATATGTGGTGTTACAATGGAGGCGATCCGATCTGGGAACTCGCCGTAAGAGCTAGGGTTTAGGGCTTGATAGCTTGACCCTGTCTAAGTCCTGCGAGTCCTCTTTATATACACAGAGGCTCGCTAGGTTACAAGAGTTCTACACGAAGCCGATTGCAAGCTTGTCATCCAAGGCAAGTTTTACCACCGACCTTCTGGAGCCTTCCTTTGGCAGGCCGCGATCCTTGATCGGCCCATCTTTTACGTGGCCCAATAATAGCGTGAACATGAAGTCGCTTTTGGCCTTGAATAAGTCGCGGGTTAATTATTCCCCCGACATTAGCCCCCAAGTGTAGCCTGAACTTCATGGAATATCTTTTTTTTTGACTTTGAAAGGTTCCTTGGACGTTTAGGCTGCACTTTTTTCTTTCTAGCTTGCACTTCCTTGCTCTGCGACTCATGATCACGTTGGACTGGTTTTACTCGCACTTTTGGGGCGGCCTTGAAAATGCATCTGACTTCGTGAGCTTCTTACTCTGTCAAGGTTTGCCTGATAGCTTCAACACTTGATGATGACCAATCTTCAAATTTTTGATAACAATATGCTGTAGCCCCCAAGGATTGAGCTGATGTGATTTGACAATCATCTCAATTCTTCTCAGGAGGTTTTGAAGATCATCACCTGTAGCTTGATGTCATAGATAAGAAACAATTGTTAAGATATAAGCAATTGCAATTGGTGTTGCCGTACTATAAGCAGTACATTGACCTCTAGTTAGGCCTTTCTGAGTCCATTAAGTGGGCACTCGCGCGACTCAGTATTTCCTAGGAACATGTGTGTTCAGGGTCGAGAGCGGCCATGATAGGCAATCAAGCTCGATTGACGCCACACCCCAGTACTTTGGACGCATAATGCAAGTTGCAATCCGACTTAAGGTAAGTTTGATGGTTGCCAGTAGGTTGGCTGTTTCAGGGTACAAAGCCCCCAAGAAACAAATGATATATAGCTATAAACAGCTTTGTTTATGATGACACATAAGGTCGCGCCTTGGTGGCAACCGAGTGTTATACATAGGGTTGGGTCGCACGTAGGCGGCGATCCCAGTTTGAGACATACGGCCGCGCCTAGGTGGCGGCCGATTTCTGATACATAAGGTACGGCCGCGCCTAGGTGGCGGCCGATTTCTGATACAGGTGTTGCAGGTCGCGCCTAGGTGGCGACCAATTTTGAAGCAAGAGCCCTTAGTGGCTAGGATGATACTCAGCTATAGGCAGCTGGAAAAGATGAAACTTAGCTCTGATTAGCTTTTTTATGTGTAGTAAGGTCGCAGTTGCGCGACGTTCCAAGGGCGAGGCGCTTCTAGACGATCCTCGAAATCATGGCGATCACTGCTTTCTTCTCTCACATCCAGCAGATAGTACGATCCATTGTTTAGTTTTTTGCTGATGATGTAGGGTCCTTCCCATGGAGAAGATAGCTTGTGCATTCCCTTATGGTCTTGCTTGAGTCGCAGCACTAGGTCTCCTTCTTGAAAGGTGCGGGTTCTGATGCGTCTGGCATGATAGCGTCGCAAGTCTTGCTGATACACCGCTGACCTTGATGCTGCCAAATCTCTGACCTCTTCTAATGTGTCCACAGAATCCTGCCGAGCTGCTTCATTATCTGCTTCGACATAGGCCGCAACTCTTGGTGAATCATGTATGATATCGCTGGGCATAACCGCTTCTGCTCCATAGACCATAAAATATGGTGTAAATCCTGTGGATCTATTAGGGGTTGTTCTTAAACTCCATAGCACGGCTGGCAGTTCCTCCACCCAACATCCTGGAGATGCTTCAACCTTTTCAATAAGGCGCGGCTTAATCCCATGGAGAATTTCCTGGTTAGCTCGCTCAGCTTGTCCATTGCTCTGCGGATGTGATACTGACGTGAGGTCCAGCCTTATCCCATTGTTCGCACAAAATATTTGTGTAGCTCCTTCAGAGGTGTTGCTTCCGTTGTCTGTAATGATACTATGGGGATATCCAAAGCGGAATATGACCTTCTTCAAGAACTTGACTGCTGTTTCAGCTTCACAATCTCCCACGGGTTCTGCTTCTATCCACTTTGTGAATTTGTCCACCACGACCAGGAGGTGAGTTTTTCCCGTTGAGGACCGTCTGAAGGGTCCTACCATGTCAAAACCCCATACGGCGAAAGGCCATGTGATGGGTATTGTACGAAGTGCTTGAGCTGGCATATGATCTTGCCTGGCGTATCTTTGACATCCATCACACACTCTGACAATCTGCTCAGCGTCTGCTAGCGCCGTTAACCAGAAGAAACCATGTCTGAACGCCTTTGCCACCAAAGATCTTGACGAAGCATGATGGCCACAATCGCCTGCGTGAATTTCGTGCAAGATTTTTCGTCCTTCTTCTGGTGATACGCATCTTTGGAATGTCCCGCGACGCTGCGCTTGTATAGCTCATTGTTTATTATTGTGTAGGCCTTGGATCGCCGTGTTATCTTGCGCGCCTCTACTTCATCCTCTGGTAGCACTCCGCGACTTAAATATGCCATGTATGGCTCTGTCCATGCCGGCTGTTCATGCAGGGCTGCGACTAAAGTTGAATCATCCTCTGGCTCTGCGATGTCAATCTCTGCTGGAGGCTTAACTGATGGGTTATGCAACTCATCCAAGAAAACATTGGGCGGGACTGATTGCCTATTGGATCCTAGCCGAGACAAGGCATCTGCTGCTTCATTTTGTCTTCGATCAACATGTTCAACTTGGAAGCCAGTGAAGTGTCCAGCAACTCTGTCCACCTCTCGTCTGTATGCAGCCATGTTTGCATCCTTACTGTCCCATGTTCCAGAAACTTGTTGAGCTACCAAATCTGAGTCTCCAAAGCAACGGATGCGACTGACATTCATCTCCTTTGCTATACGGAGTCCGTGAAGCAATGCCTCATATTCTGCTACATTGTTTGTGCAATTGAAGTGTATTTGGAGCACGTATCTTAGCTTGTCTCCCTTGGGGGAAGTAAGTACAACTCCAGCCCCCGAGCCTTGTAGCTGTCTTGACCCATCGAAGTGCATGGTCCAGTATTTTGTTTCTGCCATGGTGGGAGCGACTTGAATTTCTGTCCAATCATTGATGAAATCTGCGAGAGCTTGCGACTTAATTGATGTGCGCGGCTCGTAGCTTATATGGTGTGGACCCAGCTCGATCGCCCACTTGGCTACTCTTCCTGTTGCTTCTCGGTTGCGGATGATGTCTGCCAGTGGTGCCGAGCTGACCACAGTTATTGGGTGTTCCTGGAAGTAGTGCTTCAGCTTGCGACTCGCCATGAATACTCCAAACACTAGCTTCTGCCACTGAGGGTAACGCTGCTTTGAAGCCGTGAGCACCTCACTTACGTAGTATACTGGCCTTTGGACTGGGTACTCCTTGCCTGGCTCTTGTCTCTCTACAACCATCACGGCGCTTACGGCACGAGAGTTTGCAGCTATGTACAACAGCATGGGCTCCTTATCTTTTGGAGCTGCCAGAACTGGAGCATTTGTCAACTGAATCTTCAGGGCTGTTAAAGCTTCGTCGGCTTCTGAGTCCCAAACGAAGGTATCTGATTTTTCAGCATCTGTATAAAGGCAGGGCTTTTTCTCCCAGTCTTGATATAAAGCGACTTAACGCCGCGACGCAACCGGTAAGTCGCTGTACGTCCTTGATCTTTTCTGGTTTTTGGAGGTCCATTACAGCCTTTATCTTGTCAGGGTTGGCCTCGATGCCTCTTTCTGACACTATGAACCCCAATAGCTTCCCCGCTGGTACTCCAAAGACGCACTTCGTCGGGTTGAGCTTCATGTTATATCTTCTGAGATTTGTGAAGGTTTCTTCCAAGTCACTGATGAGATCCTGGCCTACTTGCGATTTAATGACGATATCGTCCACATAGGCGTGAACGTTGCGACCTATCTGCTCATGCAAGCAACTTTGAATGCACCTCTGGTAAGTCGCACCTGCGTTCTTCAATCCAAAGGGCATGCTTACATAGCAAAAGGCCCCAAAGGGTGTGATGAAGGATGTCTTTTCCTGGTCCTCCTTCATCTTGATTTGATGGTAGCCTGAATAGGCGTCTAGAAAGCACAACAACTCGCATCCGGCTGTTGAATCAATCACTTGGTCAATCCTTGGCAAGGCAAATGGGTCCTTTGGACAGGCTTTGTTGAGACTGGTGTAGTCAATGCACATTCGCCATGTGCCGTTCTTTTTCATAACTAGGACTGGGTTTGCCACCCACTCCGGGTGATACTTCTGTGATGAATCCTGCGGCCAATAGGCGAGCTATTTCTTCCCCTATCGCTTTTCTCCTGTCGTCGTGGAAACGCCGCAGCGGTTGCTTTACTGGCTTGGCCAGGGGGTTCACGTTAAGACTGTGTTCTGCCAATTCCCTTGGCACCCCTGGCATATCTGATGGTTTCCATGCGAAGATGTCCTTGTTTTCCTGAAGGAAAGCGATGAGTGCCCGCTCCTGTTCTTTCTCCATGTGGGCTCCGATGCTCGCCTGCTTGGATGAGTCGCCAGGAACAAGATCTATCTGCTTGGTGTCTTGGGCCGCTTTGAATTTCATTGGTGGTTCGGCAGATGGCGTGGTAACTACGCTCATATCATTGGGATCCACCTGCGACTTATAACTCTTTAGCTCTTCAGCGGCACAAGCTGATTCTGCGAAGGCTGCATCTCCCTCCTCGCACTCTATTGCTTTTTCTCTATCGCCGTGCACTGTGATGACCCCTCTTGGTCCTGGTATCTTCAGCTGTAGGTAAACGTAGCATGGCCTGGCCATAAACTTGGCGAAGGCTGTTCGTCCGAACAGGGCGTGATATGGGCTCTGGAATTTTACCACTTCGAAGCATATGAACTCGCTTCTGAAGTTTTCTTCCGTCCCAAAGGTTACTCCCAGGGTTATCTTTCCCACTGGCTGTGCTGACTTTCCTGGGACGATGCCGTGAAATACGGTCGTCGTGTGTTGCAGGCTGGAGTCCATGAGCCCCAAGCGCTTGAACGTATCGTAGTACATGATATTTATGCTGCTTCCCCCGTCCATAAGTACTTTGGTTAGCTTGTATCCTGCTACATAAGGTGCCACAACTAGCGCCAGTTTCCCTGGCTCTCGCACTTGTGGCGGATGATCGTCGCGACTCCAAGTGACTGCATGTTCTGACCATTTTAGCCAATTGGGGGTTGCTGGCATCACAGTATTTACCTGCTGGCTTCTGCGACTTAATTTCTCTTCCCTCTTGGAGGTGTTGATAACTATTGTATGGTACTGCCCCACCTGCCTGGGGTTACTCGCATTGTGCGGTCCGGCGCCTGAACCATGAGTCGCACCAGGGCTTCCTTCATGGTGGTTTCCCCTGTTGTGTTGGCTTTCTTCTTTCCACTTCTTGTAATAATTACATTGCGCCTTGGTATGGTCTGCTGGCCGCCCGTCGCCTCCCGTGTGAAGATCGCACGGCCGATTAAAAACTTCTTCCATGTTAATTGGACGAGAGCCGATTCCTCGGCCTCTTCCTCGTTGGCCCCTGAAACCTCCACGTGTGTTGGCGACAAGCCCAGAGTTTCCTTCTTCACTCTTGCGCTTGTTTTGATTCGCGTTGTTGTGGCTAGTTTGTTGCTGTTGAGGCTTGCTGGTATTTTTCTTTCCTTCAACAGCGGCCTTCTCCTCTTCTCCATCTGACGCATCTCGGGTCTTGTCTGAGCCAGCGTATTTGTTAGCCGCAGCCATTACCTCGCTGAGACTCTTGACCTTGCCCTTCATGCGACCTAACTTATGGATCAGTGGTTCGAACTTACAATTTTTCTCCATGACTAGGACAGCTGAGCTTGGAGGTATGTTGTCTGAGGAGTGTATAATTTCTGCCACCCTCCTCATCCAGTGGCGACTTGACTCGCCTTCCTTTTGAACGCAACGCTCTAGATCTTCTATATTGCAGAGTCGCTTGCAGGTTCCTTGGAAGTTTTTGACGAAAGCGTCTTTCAACTCTTCCCAGGTATTTATGGAGTTGGGGGGTAGATTTTGTAGCCATATGTGAGCCGCGCCCTCCAACATCATGTTGAGGTACCTTGCGCATATCTCTTCTGAAGCATTTAAAATACTCATCCCCATCTCGTAGTTGTTTAGCCAGGTGGTAGGGTCCATGCTGGCGTTATAGTTTGCCACCTTGCGTGGTCCTTTGAAATCTTCAGGGAAAGGTTCCGATCTGATCTTCTCAGTGAAGCATGCCGGACCTTTGAGTCGCGAGGACAAAGCTGTGGATGTGCCCGTAGGGTTGTTAACTTCCACGAGCCGCGTCTGCGTCGTTGGCATGATAGCCTGTGCTTCTGCGGCTTGTTCCTGCTGCCTCTGCGCGACCCTTGATACATCCTCCGGTGGCCGCTTTGGACGCTTCTTTCTGCCGCGATCCCGCGGCCGGCCAGTACGGGGGGCTGCTGCCCCTCGGCTTCTGCCCTGTTGGCCTGTTGTAGGACAGCAGTGCTCAACATCTGTATCGCACGCCGTGCTTCAGTGTTGATTGGGTCGTCGCCTGTTGGTACCATCTGTGTCAAGATATTCGCCGCTGCATACATGTTATCGACCGGGCTTTGGTAGTGGCCTTGTGGGGTATGAAACCTCCTTGGTTGTTGCGATGGTAGTTGCTGGGCTTCGTGGTCAATCGATGGTTCCAAAATCCTTGCGACTGGTTGGTCTCCAGCGGCTGGAGTGGGTGGAAGTTCTATTGTTGGTTGAGTCGCGCGCGCTTGCGCCTGCGAGTCAACTTGTCTTTGAGTCGCGGCGAGCGCGGCTATCCTTTGCCGTTCCTGTTGGATTCCTTGGTTCACCTGTTCGAGCCTGCAGCGCTCTGCTTCCATCCTCCGAACCTCGTACAGGAGCTCGGCCCTGGCGGCCTCAATTTCCGTTGCTGACGTAGTGGGTTGCCGGGAGGTGTCGATCTTTCGGCTTCTCCCGCAGTTCCTGACGTACTTGCACCTCCGGCCATGTAGACTCCAACTGGTGCCGCCTCTTGTCCTACCACTGGTGCGTAATCCCAGTAACTGTCCTCAAGAGCTGGTATGATGGACCCAAATTCTTGCGAGTCCATGCTTTCCAGACTCTTCTCCGTCACTGGCGAATCCTTCTGCTGAGTCGCCTTCTTGGACTGAGCTAACAGATCCGCCGCCAATGAAACCGACGAAGACATGAATAGATCCAAACGGGATGACGCGACCTGTCTCCAGGTAATCAGCTTCTGGTCCCCAGCTTGAATCGTCAATGAGAGGCGTGCCATCGACCATGATGATGTGGCCAATGGCGAGATCTTCAGCTCCTTTCATCGATCCTGCGCGGAACATGACGCTCTTGACCGCAGGCCCCACGGTGGGCGCCAACTGTCGTGGGTTTGTCACGTCAGATGTCATGGATGACTTCGTAGGTGTGGGATTTGCGCGAGTCAATCATCTCCGAGCTTGGGATCGCAGGAACAAGGATGAACACAGATTTACCCTGGTTCGGCCCCTCAATGTGAGGTAAAGACCTACTTCCTGCCTACCCTAGATTGGTATTGATATGATATATGTATTGTTACAATGGAGGCGATCCGATCTGGGAACTCGCCGTAAGAGCTAGGGTTCTGGGCTTGATAGCTTGACCCTGTCTAAGTTCTGCGAGTCCTCTTTATATACACAGAGGCTCGCTAGGTTACAAGAGTTCTACACGAAGCCGATTCCAAGCTTGTCATCCAAGGCAAGTTTTACCACCGACCTTCTGGAGCCTTCCTTTGGCAGGCCGCGATCCTTGATCGGCCCATCTTTTACGTGGCCCAATAATAGCGTGAACATGAAGTCGCTATTTTGGCCTTGAATAAGTCGCGGGTTAATTATTCCCCCGACAAGCACTGTGGGTGTTAACATAGATTTGGATGAGATTAGCTCGCAAACCTCTGTTCCCTCTGTGGAGCAAGTGGATGATGTTACCTGTACCTCCCCTGCTCCCTCACATCTGTTGGATGATGAGAGAGCGTTAGATACGGATGATGCGATGTGGACACATGTAGGTAAACATAGGCGGGGCAAGCACCCCAGGAAAACTGGTTTCCAATGATTTATTTTTCTAGCAATATCAGAGGGATCCATGCTGCAGGCAGGAAATCCTTCATTATTGATTTTGTAGCAAAGTATCACCCGCATGTGTTAGGATTCCAGGAGACTAAACAGGAAGTTTTCTCTGATAGTTACTTGAAATCTTTAGTAGGAAGTAAAATGCTTGAGTGGAAGCATCTACCTACAAATGGCTCTGCAGGAGGCATTTTGCTGGGTGTAGATTTAGATTTTTTTTATGTTATTAGCTGGGAGGTGAAGCTTTTTTCTGTTTCTGCTATTCTTAGAATTAAAAGCTTAGACTTAGTGATTAGAGTCATTAATGTCTATGGCTCCTCTTATGAAGAGGAAAAAGATAATTTCCTTTCCGAGCTACATAGTTTGTTTCTTGATTATCAGGGACATACTGTCATTGGAGGTGATTTTAACCTGGTTAGGTATCAATCTGACAAAAGCAATGGAATTATCAACCACAAGTGGAGTGATAAATTCAATGCTTGGGTTGAGATTTGGAGTTTGTTAGAAATGAAGCTAGGAAACAGAAAATTCACTTGGGCCAACAATCAGGCTGACAACCGGATCATGTCAGCTATTGATAGGTTTTTTAGTAATGCGGAACTAGAGGAAGTGTTCCCAATGGCTAGCATTCAGTCTTTGCCTAGGATGGCAAGTGACCACACCCCGATTCTGTGGGAATCTGGGATGGGTGTAGTGCCAAAACCTGCTAGCTATAAATTCGAAAAGTGGTGGCTCATGAGAGCTGACTTTGGAGACCTAGTTAGAAAGATTTGGTCTCGAGGTATTAGGAGTGAGGACCCTATGGAAGTGTGGCAAGCTAAGGTGCGTAACTTTAGAAGAAACACTCAGGGGTGGAGTAGAAATGTAGAGTCTGAGCTTAGAAAGCTAAAAAATGAGCTAATGCAAGAGTATGATGCCCTTGACATTAAAGCAGAGACTGATGCGCTTGATGATCAGGAGAAACTTAGGCTTAAAGAGATTTATGCTGAGATGAATAATCTCTGGCTTAAGGAAGAGATCAAAGCAAAGCAGAGAGCTCGAGATAGGGATATTAAGAAGGAGACAGAAACACGGCATACTTTCATGAAGTGGCAAATCAGAGACGTAGGAAAATGTTGGTTCATTCTCTAGATGGAGAGGATGGACCGGTTACGGATATAGATGGTATGTTAGGGATAGCTACAAACTTTTACAAAGACCTATTTAGAAAACAAGAAGACAGTGCATTCTTCTTGCAAGATGGCTTCTATTCTGATCAGGAAAAGATCAGTGTAGATCAAAATAATATTTTAGATGCCCCTTTTAGCAAAGAAGAAATTAAGGAGGCTGTTTTTGGGTCCTACTCTGATGGAGCTCCGTGCCCGGATGGCATTCCTTTCATGTTTTACCAGCAGTTCTAGGACGTGGTAAAGCATGATCTCCTAAAAATGTTCAATGCTTTCCATGAAGGAAAATTAGACATTTTAGGCTGAATTTCGCAGTGCTGACTTTAATTCCAAAAGAACCGGAGGCCTCCTCTATGAAGAAGTTTAGACCGATAAGTTTGTTGAATTGCTCTTTCAAAATTTTCACGAAAGTGCTTACAAACAGATTGGAAAGATTATGAATGATATCACAGCAATCAACCAGTCAGCCTTCATTAAGGGTAGATTCATTAGAGAGTGTGGTCACAGCGCACGAGGTGATCCACTCGATTAAGAAGTCTAACAAGCAAGGTTTAGTGCTAAAATTAGACTATGAGAAGGCTTTTGACAAAGTTAGTATAGAATTCCTGTTAGACATGTTAGTCAAGAGAGGCTTCAGTGCCAGATGGATCTCTCTGATTAAAAGTGTGGTGACAGGTGGCTTGGTAGGTGTGAAGCTAAATAATGTCATAGGGTCCTTCTTCACAACAACAAAGGGGTGTGAGACAGGGAGATCCTCTCTCCCCCATGCTCTTCAACCTTGTAGTTGATGTCCTGTCTCGGAGGCTTTTTAAGGCTGCGCAGGCGGTTTGATTAGAGGGCTCTATACCGATGAATGTCCAGGTGGTGTCATCTGTTTACAGTATGCAGATGACACCATCTTGTTTGCAGAAAGTGAGGAAAATTCAGCGGTGAACTTCAAATGGGTGTTAACCTGTTTTGAGCAAATCTCTGGCATGCGAATTAATTTTAACAAGAGTGAGCTCATTCCCCTAGGTTTAGAACCGGAGCAGGCAAATGTGTTTGCTGATATATTTGGTTGTCTGATTGGGAATTTCCCCATTAAATACTTAGGGGTTCCTTTGCACTACGAGAAGTTATCTAGAGCTGATCTCCAGCCACTGATAGATAAAATCCTAAAGAGGATAGCAGGTTGGAGAGGAAAGCTCCTCTCCTATGCAGCAAGAGTTATCTTAATTAGAACGTGTATTGCAAGTATACCTATTTACTTGCTCTCCTTCTTTAAATTCCCAAAATGGGCCCTTGACCTGATTAACACTCAAATGGCTAACTGCTTGTGGAATGACTTTGAGGGTCATAGGAAAATCCATTTAGCAGACTGGAGGTTTATTTGTATGAAAAAAGAGTTTGGGGGCCTTGGATCCCAGACCTTGGACAAGTAAATCTTTGCCTGTTGAGCTCGTGGGTAAAGAGATACATTAAAGATGAAGGGAAGCTGTGGAGAACGATATTAGAAAACAAGTATGAGACCCAATCACCCAACATTTTCTGTAGTAAAGAAAATGCAACATCACAGTTCTGGAAAGGTGTGATGTGGGTTGTTAAGGCGCTCAAGTTTGGATATAGGTGGAAGATTGGAAATGGAGAACAGGTTCGCTTTTGGGAAGATACATGGTTTGGTACTTCCCCACTAGCGATCCAATTCTTCACCTTATATTCAGTTTGCAATGAGCAAGGAAAACAGTAGATCAGGTGGTTGGTAGTGACAGCACCCTTAGACTGACTTTTAGACGCAATTTTTCTGCAAATATGATGCAACTGTGGCATGAGCTGAAGGCCATTGCTGACAGTGTGAGCTTATGTGCAGAAAAAGATGCTTTGATCTGGCAGTATGATAACAAAGGAGTTTACTCCTGCTCGTCGCATTACGCGGTTGTTAATTTCAGAGGCGTGCAGCCTGAGCACGTCCCTGCGGTTTGGAAACTTGCCGTCCCTCCTAGAATACACATTTTCCTTTGGCTCCTAGCTCGTAATAAAGTCATGACCAGAGACAACCTGAAGAAAAGAAATATGCGTAAACCTGAGGATTGCGTCTTCTGCTCTGAAGATGAATCGGTGCATCATCTTATCTTTGATTGCATAGTAGCTAAGCAAGTCTGGCAAGTAGTTGCCTCTTTCTTTGAGGTTGATATTGGTAGCAATTTCTTTTCTATTGCCAGATTTTGGATAGCTAACAAACGTCATGCTGTTTTAAATTCAGTTAGTTCCTGTGTTTTGTGGAGCCTTTGGAAAGTTCGTAACAGTTTGATCTTTGATGGTCAGACTTGGATGGGCATGAAACAGGCTTGGAGGCTGATCCTGAGTTCCTTGAGAAATTGGGAGCTAATCTACAAGGAGGAGAATCGGATGAAGAATGGTTTGTTCTGCCAAAAAGTGAACAGGCTCGTGCAGGAGCTTCCCCAGCTGGAGAGTGGCTGAGCACTACCAGAGTTGCCGTGGATGAGCCAAAATCACCAGAGCAGAAGAGGATCGCAGGTCCTGGGACTTGGTCTACGCCTACTTCTACACTGGAGTCCACCTTCACGCTGTCGCCATCGCTGAATGTGGAAGCGGCCTGAAGATGTCGGGAGTGAAGCTGGTGCTGTTGAGGGCAAGGAGGGCAGCATGCTGGTTTGGCGCTTGCTCTTGGTTGCTCTCTTTCCGTTCACTAGCTGTAGCTTTTCTTAAGAATTCGCCACAAACCTCATGGGATGAGGTCTTTTGTAATAGGCTAGTTGCCTTATCTCTCTCTGTTTTGGTTTGAAACCCTCTTTTAAATGTTGTTTAGCGCTTCTGTAACCAGTCTTGCTGGATATGGTTTCAGTCAATGAAATGGGGCCGGGGGCTCCCCTTTTTATCTAAAAAATAACTTGTTCAAGGAAGACCTTGAGGGCCATGAACTGAAAAACCTAGATCAATCTGCGTGATATCTGGAGCAACACTAAATCTTTAGTAAGCTATGCTTATTTGTAGCATGTTGTGGCTTTGGAACCAAGGTCATGCTTATATAAGGCATATATGCTTCTGTAAGTCATGCATATTTGTACTAACTTGTATTTTTGTACTACGTTAGACTTTAAGATGTCCTCTATGGTAATGACATGTCATATATAATTTCCATATTCATCCACGTGTGCAATATGTGTATGTTACTTACTAGGTTTACTGTGCACAACCTTTGGAAGTTGGCATATCCGAGCTGTGAACCGAAAAAACATTTCGTGCTCCTGCGCTCGTCCCCGCGGGCAAGCCAGGGGCGATAGCCACCGAGCGCCTCCTGACCTCCCTCCCCGCTCCCTCCATTCGTCGCCGCCGGGCAAAGTCCGGGCGGTGCCGGCGGCGGCGGAATCCCCTCTACCCGATGCTTGGGCGTCCTCGCGGGCGGGCGTTGCTGGCGGCGATGTGACCTGGAATTTAGATCTCGGCTCGATGGTGATGGGACGTGACGGCGGTGGGGCTGAAGGCGTGGGCGGAAGGTGCGCCGGTGAGAGGCACCTAGTGGTGGCGGCGGCCGCCAGTGCGGGGTGGCTGAGCTCATGGCGGCGCGGGCTTGCTGCCCAGATATGGGCCCGTTCGGGCCCGGTATGGGTTGGGCGGCCCGGGCGGAGCGTGCCCTCGCCGGATTTTTCCGGCACCCACAACACGTCCCCGGCTGTTCTACGGCAAGGGAGTCCGATCTGAGCCAGGCGGGCTCAGATTCGACGGCGGGCCGGCAGACCTGTTTCCAGTGCTGCGAATTGGAACTGACAGATGGAACGGAGGTGCCGTGCTCGCCGTGTTGGTTGCACTTCCGCTACCCGTGTGGTGGGTGGAGTTGAGTCAGGCGGACCTAACTCTGACACCGGCGTATCGCATCCGTGCTCGATGGTTCGTTGTTGTGGTGCTTCTCCCACCTCTCGAGTGCGAGATGGATGCCGGGGTAGCGACCCTGGAAGGTGGACCGCGCGCCCGGCTCTACGGCGAGCGGCGTGACAGTGGTGGTGGCTTTTCTCTTTGGTCATGTGGGTGGCGAGGAGTTGGCAGCGGGGAATCCTGGCGTTGGCGGTGCTTCGGCAGTGGCGACTCCCAGATCACGTCCTGGAGGTCTATTTTGATGGCGGCGGCGGTCCGTGGCAACATGGCGTGGTGTGAAGTTTGTCCGAGCGAAAGCTCAGTGCTTTGGCACCAACGGTGGCGATGCTTGCGGGCGTCGTAACCCTCTTGGGGGCGTCGTGGTGGTTACCTTCCCAGCGCCAGGGCTCCAGGTGAAAACCCTTGACCGTTTCGGTCTCGTCGACGGCGGCATAATGCGTCGTCACCCTCTTGGGGGCGTTGTCGTGGAGCTTTGGTACCTGTCGGTCTCGTTCTGTTGACATCGGTGGGCAAGCTCGGATCCTGTCTTGAGTCACTTTCGGCGCTAGCGTGGAGCGCTATCTGCGGCCACTTATCTTATACACGTGACTGTGTCTTCACCTCTCCCGGTTATCGTTGTCCGCTGGCAGGATCGGCGCTCCATGGCCCAGAGCGAGAGGGCAGGCAGCCTTCTCCGGCGACAACTTGATGGGTGTGGTGTGACTATGTTAGCATTGTATAGCTTCTGTAGTTCTGTACCTATACGTGTACGTATTGTATTGTATGCCCATATATAATGAGATAGGCCACGCCCTTGGCGTTGTGCCGGTTCCCCCCAACTACGTGTTTTACATGGTATCAGCCCACGTTAGGTTTTCAGCCGCCGCCGCCTAGAGATCGATCTCCAGCACCACTGCAGCACCTACCGATCCTCACACCGGCCACCAAAACTTCCACGCTTCCACCACCACCTAGGCCGCCGTCCCTGCCATGACAAGCGCAGCGACATTCAGCCTCTCCAACACCGGGTATCTCCCGGCCTCCCTCGCCGCCCTTCTTAGCTCTCCGATCGATCGCGCCTCCATGACGACGCCCCAGGTCGGCACGCTGAGTGTGGGCTCGCTGTTCTCCTACTCGGCGTCGGGTTCATCGTCGTCGGCCCTCGCCGCCACCAGTGCGGCTCTCCCGGTCGTCGCCTCCTCGCCCGCTGTTGCTTCGCCCATGGCTATCCAGCAGGCGGCCCATGCACCCGCGGCTACCACGGCGACGTCCTCGCCCGCCTATGCGACGGCGGCCCTCGCGCCCGCGTCCCCTGCGCTGGCCATGATCGGCCCGCCGTCGCCGTTCCACTTTGGGCACCTCATCACCATCAAGCTAACGCCGGATAACTATATTTTCTGGCGTGCGCAGGTTCTTCCGCTTCTTCGGAGCCATCACCTGCTAGGCTATGTGGACGGCACCTTGCCGTGTCCTCCGACGCTGGTGGAGAGCGTGCATGGCCCGATATACAATCCGGCTCACCGCGTTTGGACGGGGCAGGACCAGGCCAATCTCTCGGCCATCCAGGGGTCGCTCATGCTGGAGGTGCGCGGGATGATCGTCTTCGCCCAGACATCCCACGAGGCTTGGATCACGTTGGAGCGCTCCTTCTCGGCGCAGTCTCAGGCCCGCTCCGGCGCCCTTCGTCGTCAACTTGGGGAGTGCGAGAAGCTGAACCTGTTGGCCACAGAGTACTACAACCATGTAAAGTCCCTTGCGGACACGCTGGCCTCTATCGGCCAGCCGATCACCGACGTCGAGTTCACCTCGTACCTCCTCAACGGTCTCGACGAGGAATACGACAGCTTGGTGGAGATCGTCAACGAGCGTGAGACATCGATGCTGCCGCATGCGCTCTACTCTGCCTCCTCCTCACCGAGCAGCGTGTCGAGGCCCGTCGCTCCCATGTCGCCTCCGCCGAATCCTCAGCGCATGCCGCCTACAAAGGTGGACGCGCACCTTCGAGCTCGGGCAAGGCGCCTGCCGCGCCGCCCAAGCCGCAGCCGACCGCTCCCCCGCCATCGACTCTTCAAGGGGGCGGCCGCCCGCTTCGCACCTGCCAGTTGTGCGGCCGTGACGGCCATCTCTCCTCCAAGTGCCACCGTCGCTTTCAGAGGAGCTTTCTCGGCATCGGCAACGACGGCAAGGACACTCGGAACAACGAGCGTCAAGCCGCAATGGCCGATCGCCCGGCTCCCCAGCGTCAGCAGGGTTAGACCCAGTCCTACTCCGTTGATCCCCACTGGTACATGGATACTGGGGCCACGGATCATCTGACGAGCGAGCTGGGCAAGCTTCACACTCGTGAGGCCTATCATGGTTCTGACAAGGTTCACACCGCCAATGGGGCAGGTATGCACATCTCTCATATTGGTCAAGCATCTCTTCTTACTAGACATACCGCTAGGAATCTTCAACTTCGTAATATCCTTAGAGTTCCATCTGTGACACGAAACCTTCTTTCAGTTCCTAAGCTTACTCATGATAATAATGTATTTTGCGAATTTCACCCATTTGATCTTTTTATCAAGGATCGGGCCACGAGGGACGTGCTTCTTAGTGGGCGCCTTTGCCATGGTCTCTACCGCTTGGAGTTGCCTGGAGTTTCTCGGGTTTTCAGTGGAGTTCGTACTTCGTCGTCACAGTGGCATGCTTGTCTTGGTCATCCAGCCACTCCTATCGTTCGTCATGTTTTGAGTCGTCACGAGCTTCCTAGTTTGTCCAGTAATAAAGATGTAGCAGTGTGTGATGCTTGTCAGCAAGGGAAGAGTCATCAACTTCCTTTTTCGGAGTCTAGTCGTCAAGTTAAACATCCTCTAGAGCTTGTGTTTTCCGATGTATGGGGTCCTGCCCAAACTTCTGTCAGTGGTCATAATTTTTATGTCAGTTTTATTGATGCCTATAGTCGCTTCACTTGGCTTTATCTTATTAAGCGTAAGTCTGATGTGTTTAATGTTTTTACTCAGTTTCAAAAGCATGTTGAACGCCTTCTCAAGCATAAAATTATACATGTTCAGTCGGATTGGAGGGCGAGTATCGCAACCTCAACACCTTTTTTCAGCAGCTTGGGATTGCGCATCGTGTAGCTTGCCCACATACACATCAGCAGAATGGCTCAGCTGAACGCAAGCATCGTCATATTGTCGAAACTGGTCTAACCCTCTTGGCACATGCATCGGTTCCTTTTAGATTCTGGAGTGATGCCTTCACTACTGCGTATTTTCTCATCAACCGTACTCCCACTCGTGTTCTAGACATGAAGACCCCCATTGAACTTCTCTTGCATGAAGTCCCTGATTATACTTTCTTTAAAGTGTTTGGGTGTGCTTGCTGGCCGCATTTACGCCCATACAACAAACGTAAGTTGGAATTTCGGTCCAAAAAGTGTGTCTTTCTTGGCTATAGTTCCCTTCATAAAGGTTATAAATGTCTTCATGTCCCGACTAATCGTGTCTACATTTCTCGTGATGTCGTGTTTGATGAGCACTCGTTTCCTTTTGCCAATCTTCCGACGCCTCCATCTGTGTCCTCACCCATGCATTCATCCTCTATTTCCGCAGACCAATTTGATGATGGTGCATACTCCCCTATGTTGTTGCCTAACCATGGTGCAGGAACTGGAAGAGGTGCACGCTTAGAGCTGCTCGATGCAGCTCCTCTGTCACCAACGCTGGAGCATGTTGATCAGGATGCTCCACTGCATGGCCTCGGTCCGCGTGCTGGCCATGCACTACCAGATGCTCCCGAGCCTGGCTTGCACGATCTGGTACTGCTTGAGCCTACCGTGGTGCAGCTTGAGCCTACAGTGGTCTCGCCCCATGCTCCTGCATCACCAGCCTCGAGGCCCACGTCGCCGTCACTAGGAGACGTTGCATCGGCCTCATCTTCGGCCGCTGTTGCTTCGTCTTCGCCCACGTGCCAGGAGGCCACCATGTCGCCATCTTCGGCGTCGCCTGCTTCCACGACGCCTACACGGCCCAGCCCAAGTGCGCCCTCCAGCTCGTCGCCTGGATTAAGTGCATCGTCGACGTCGTCCAGCTCGGAAGCTGCTCCTTCGACCTCCACGGCTCCTACGTCGCTGCGCCCGCACACGCGCAGCCGCAGTGGTATATTTCGTCCGTTCAAATACACTGATGGTACCGTTGCTTGGTATGCCGCTTGTATGACAGCTGCCCTTGCGGATCCATCCTCTGAGCCGCGCACGTATCAAGCTGCCATGAGTATTCCCCACTGGAGAGAAGCCACGGAATAGGATTATCAAGCTCTTCTTCACAATAAGACTTGGACTCTCGTTCCTCCACAATCGCGCGTCAACATCATTGATTCCAAATGGGTGTTCAAAGTGAAGAAGCATTCAGATGGATCTATCGAGCGCTACAAAGCACGTCTTGTTGCTCGAGGCTTTCGGCAACGCTACGGTCTTGATTATGAAGACACCTTTAGTCCAGTGGTCAAGCCTACAACTATCAGACTTCTTCTCTCTCTTGCAGTCACTCGAGGTTGGTCTCTTCGTCAGCTTGATGTGCAGAATGCTTTTCTTCATGGTGTATTGGAGGAAGAGGTCTACATGCGGCAGCCTCCTGGTTTTACTGATCCTGATCATCCAGATTACATATGTCGTCTCACCAAAGCACTCTATGGTCTGAAGCAAGCTCCTCGTGCCTGGCATGCTCGTCTTGCGACAGCTCTTCGTGCTCACGGTTTTGTGCCCTCCACTGCCGATACGTCACTATTCCTTCTACAGAAGCCCGAGGTCACTATGTACTTGTTGGTCTATGTAGATGATATAATTCTTGTCAGTTCGTCTCAGTCGGCTGCAGATGCTCTTATTCTTGCTCTTGGTGCTGATTTTGCTGTCAAAGATCTTGGACAACTTCACTTTTTCCTCGGGTTGGAGGTTACACATCGTGATGATGGTTTGATTATGACACAGAAGAAGTACTCCTTGGATCTGCTGCGTCGTGCTGGCATGCTTAAGTGCAAACCGTCTAATACGCCGATGTCCTCCACTGACAAGATCTATGCTGCTGCTGGTGAACTTCTGTCTTCTGAGGATGCCACAGAGTACAGGAGTATTGTTGGTGGTCTTCAGTACCTGACGATCACTCGACCGGATATTTCCTTTGCTGTCAACAGAGTTTGTCAGTATCTTCATGCACCTCGTGACACTCATGCATCTGCTGTTAAGCGCATATTGCGCTATGTACGACTCACGGTGTCTCATGGGCTGCACCTTCGGCCAAACCCTACTGGGGTTCTCTCGGCCTACTCTGATGCGGACTGGGCAGGCAGTCCAGATGATAGGCGATCCACGGGGGGTTATGTTGTGTTCTTTGGCTCCAATTTGATCGCCTGGAGTGCTCGGAAATAGGCTACTGTCTCACGTAGTAGTACTGAAGCAGAATACAAGGCTGTGGCCAATGCCACTACAGAGCTTATTTGGGTGCAGTCTTTGCTTCAGGAGTTGGGAATTTCCCAACCACAGCCTCCTATACTTTGGCGTGACAACATCGGTGCTACATATCTATCGGCAAATCCAGTATTTCAAGCTCGAACGAAACACATCGAAGTTGACTATCACTTTGTGAGGGAACGTGTTGCTCAGAAGCTTCTACAGATCAAGTTCATCTCTTCGAAAGATCAACTTGCAGACATCTTCACCAAGCCATTGCCTTTACCACAGTTTGAGGCGTGCAGACGCAATCTTACCCTTCTTGACTCCTTAGGAAGTGGCTAAGATTGAGGGAGGGTGTTAGCATTGTATAGCTTCTGTAGTTATGTACCTATACGTGTACGTATTGTATTGTATGCCCATATATAATGAGATAGGCCACGCCCTTGGCGTTGTGCCGGTTCCCCCCAACTACGTGTTTTACAGACTGTCCGATGGTTTCACTTGGAGACGTGGTGGCATCTCTAGTTAGTTGTTTTGGGTGCCTCATCAGGGTGTGGCTACTCCGGTTTTTCTTGTTTATCTTTGATCTGCCTTTGTAAGAGGGTTTCCTCATCACTATGTATCTGTTTGGCCGTATGACTTTATTTATAAAGCGGGGCGAAAGCCTGTTTCGTGGAAGTTGGCATATCCATCCATAGAGGCAACATATCAATTAAATCCAACCTATATCGTGTATCCACGCATTCTTTCATTTCCGGCCAAGAGTTCTAAATCCTGTGCATTGCATCAAGTAGAAAGAAAATTTGCAATTGCATGTCTATTTCTTGACTTTATCAACGTTTATTTTTGTTAAAACCCTCCTAACTCTCTAGTCCCTGAAACCCCACTTGTGCTCCTTTGCACCAAATCAAGGGCGACGAGGCCATGGACGTCGTCCTCCTCAAGTTGCTTCGAGCGCGCTACTTCAAGGCCGGCGCTGCCTTCGACATGCTCCACAAGACCGTCCGCTGGCATAGGGAGCCAAAGAGCTAGCCTCAGCGCAATTGACAAATCCTTAAGTTGGCATTCTGTTTTAAGCAAAACCTAATTATGGCTGGAGATCTGGAGACTAAATCGACCACACAGTCCGAGTACTAGCACCGTACCAACATAACCGGATTATGTTAAAAAAACATAATTAGATGGACCAAATCCATGCAAAACATTAAGCCAAAATAATGTAGCAGCACAATGCCGTCCATGCAAATCAATCCATGATCTTGCAACAAGTACCACGTACAGAAAACTCTGTTACAATTGATGATCCGACGTTAAGGATGGCAATGGGTAGGGAATGGGGCGGGTAGAGAAATACCATACCCATACCCGTGTAGTCAATGGGTAAAGAATTCTACCCATACCCGTACCCGCGGGTATGAAACTTTACCCGTACCCATACCCGAAGGATACCCATACCCATTGGGTACCCAACGGGTAGATTAAATAGTACATAAGTTATTCATAAATTTACATTCAGCGATAGCACATTTCACAAGAGAAAAATATTCTCTCAACTCAATGAGTATATGACAATTATCTCAATTCAAATTAACAATTGATGACAATTTTTACGTAGGTTCACAATCTCATGAGAATAAATGTTGGAGCCCCGCGGCTAAGGTTAACATTTTAGTATAAACGGGTAGGGTATGGTATACCCACGGGTATAAAGTTATACCCGTGCCCTACCCACGACTTAACGGGTAGGGTACGGGTACTACCCATGGGTATAAAATTGTGCCCATACCCTACCCATGCGAGTACCGACGTAAGGGACAACCAGCTCTGCAAACAAGACACTATGGCTAATTAGATTTTTCACACACAAATTGGGCCGCCCCGTGTGAGTTACATCCTCTAAATCCTCTAATGAACACCCCAGGATGGAGTGTTTTCCCCGAATCCCGGTGCGCCGCACGGATAATGGCTTTTTTGGATTGCAGGATTTAAAAAGCGTAGGAATACGGAAAACACCGAATTGAGATGTCATGTGAAATGGATTCCCACAGGATTCTGAAACGCAAGAATTTTGCAGCAGGTGCATTTGGATGGTACGTAGGAATTGAACACGGGAATTTTGAAGGATTGATGAGAGAGAGAATAGAGAGCGACAAAGTGAAAGCGCATTGGATTTCGTGTAGGAAAATTAAAATAAGGTTCAATCTCATGTTCAGAATCCTATGAAATTGCAGGCATAGGAATGGATTACGTAGGAATTTGATGGCCCACCCCTATGATCCATAAGGCTTCCATAGTATTCAAACTCTCCAAAATTGCTACAAAAATCCTACAATCCAAAGAGGGCCTAAAAGTCTGGTGCAGCGCCTATATAGATTTCTCAAAAAAAAAAAAAAAATCATCCCCGTTCATGGACAATAATCCTCATCTCCAACCCAGAGAGGTCAAGACTCGCATCTGGTACAGTACTGGATAGGTAAAAATGTAGCAGTGTTCCTGAAACCAAATGAGCTCAGATTAGCACCACAAGCTCTGCCCCACTTTCATGCATTAAAACTCATTTTGCTTTCCTGGCACATGAGTACATGACAGTTGACACTGGATGCACCAGCTCGTGCTGCCCCATAAATTCATTCCCTCTCAGAGCATCTCCAACCACAATGGTCAAATTTGGCCCCCAAATTGTCCGCGGACACGTCCGTGCGTGTCCGCGGACAGTGACCGGACCGCCCCTAAAAGTGGTCTCCTCCAACCATGTATCTCAAAGTCTACTCAAAATGTGGGATCATTTGCATGTAATTGGTGTAGAAGGAGAGAGAAGAATCTATGAAGGATAAAAGAAAGGTAAACAAAGGAAAAGCTTTCCGCCCGGACGCGTCCGGTCGCCCCCAAACCCTCCCCACATATGGGATGGCTTTGGGGGTTGCCGGACAGCCCGGACGTTTGGGGATGGTTTGGGGGAGGCGGTTGGGTGCATGTTTTTAGCTCAAATCGTGTACGGGCTGTCCGCCCGGACGTTTGGGGGCGTTTTGGCAACTCCGGTTGGAGATGCTCTCAGCCATGCAATCCAATCCACCAACATACATCTCACCTCCACCTCGGTAGCTCCATTATAAACGTGCAATTCACATGAGCATGCACACACAAGCAATACTTTCTCCGGCCATCTCAGACATTCACAATGCAGCACCGCGCTTGGTACGACAGCTCCGGTGGTGAGCCAGACGTGTTCGGAGCAACGCGCTACTTCGACGGCCTTGCCGACCTTGCTGCCCGCCCTGTCACTGTCAGGGAGCCTGAAGACCTGATGATCGAAATGAAAGTTATGCATGACATGAACTCATGAAGCACATGGAGGAAAGCTACCGCAGAGGAGCTGGGACTGGGAGCTGAGTCTAAGAGCAACCTCGCCGCCTCCGTCGGTTCCCTCCTATCCCCCTCATCGAGCTTTCCTACGAATCAGCTGGCAGTGAGCTTTCGAGTGAATCAGCCGGAGTCAAGCAATACAAACACCACAACGTCGGGAGACCGCGACGAGCCGCCCCAGGACTCATCGTCGTCCTCGCGCGGCCATGATTTGGGCGAGGTGGTGGGAGACAGGAGGCTGCAGGGCGTTCGTGTTGTGAGGGGCGCCAGTGGCAGCGAGGAAAGGTGGGTGGTGACATGCGGCGGGCATGCTTTGGAAGAGAAGCACCATGTCGTCCGTCGGAAGATTGTTGATGCGCCACTGGGTGATCAGGCCGTCGAAGGAGTGGACGATGGCGATGATGGTGGTTCGGACTCTGACACTAGCTCTGATCTATTTGAGTTGGATTTGGGGCGATTAGCCGAAGCTAGCAGTGCGAGTGACTTAACAATTTGACCTAATTGTATGTGATGTGTACTTATAGCGGAATTGCTATATCACAAGCTGCGTAAGGGCATGTACAATGGGGTGCCATCAGCCTTCTCTTAGGGTTGACACTAGGATATTTGTCTAGTTGGAGGAGAGAAAATGGAGAAAGATGATGCTGCCTTCTCTTAGCCAAGATATGATCTCTTACGAAATGAAAGAAGGCTAATTTCACCATTGTACCATTTGTCTTTTCTTATAAATACAATTTTCTACTAAAATATAATTAATTCTCATTAATTGCTAGGGATGGCAATAAGAGAGAATGCATTGTACAACTTATAATTTTGTCATCTCTATATGATGTGGATGGCTAAGAGAAGGCGCCTTCTCTAACATACATGCCCTAACTCCGTGCATATATGCCAAGGAAAAAATAGCGCGCTACAGAAATATAGCGTCGGACTTAAAACACACGATTAGCATGGTATATCGCGCTATAGCGTGCTATTAGCGAGATAGTGTGCACTGATACATTTAGCAAGACACCTCTCAAAACGCTATAGCCACGATATATGCAGACGTATAGATCACAAGAGAAAAGTTAGGCGTGTCTCCTGTCAAGTCACTTGCGCAGCCACTGTGCACCTGTCAAGCGTGTCTCCTCTTGTCGAGACACAAACGGATAGATTTAGCAGCAGTGGTTTAATTTGCGAGCGCTTCATATTTTCCGTGATCCATTATGTACGCACATTCATCACTTCATGTGGCATGCTTATGGAGCATTACTAGTTGTGCGTTACAACCTTTGATATATGAACTTGACGAGTAATTTCAGTGTATTGTTGATCATGTGGCTTTGAAGGTTAAGCCCTGTCCCTCAGGCACCAAAATGCATAATCAATGTTACTTTGGACCCTTATATTTGAAACACTACAGATTTTATTACCAAACTTCACTGCGTTTCATGATTCATAACGAAATAAAAGGCAATCATATCCAGGCCAACCAAGTTGCAGAGAGTAAGAAAAAGACAGTAACAAACATCTAGCCAGATCTATGGGGAAAAAAAGACAACCATGAAACAAAATCATATGAACGTCTTGAAGAACCATATGAAGTATTATCTGTATGAAGGCTACAACTCATCGTCGCAAAAAAGTACATGGCCAGAGATAACAAGAGGTCGGCCTGGAAAGCACAACCCGACCCTAGAACTAGATAAGTGGAGGTCTCTCTCCTCTTCACTGGGTGGTGGTCGTGGTGCCGATGATGTCCGAGTCACCTGAAGGTTGTGCATAATTGATCAGTACAAGATTCAGGGTGCCAAATCTAAATAGCTTGGAAGAGATTTAGATGTTAACGAACCAGGATCGATAATGCTGAGACAGCACACCCGGTAGTATTTTCCACAGGCAGTTCCAAGATCAACATTGTCTGAAAGGGAATAGGCATATTATTGAAGTGCATTCCTAAATTGTGCAACAGCTATTGGAATAGCAAAGCAATGAAATGCATGGTTCAATAAGGAAAGAAATTATCTTACTTCCGTGGAAATGGTGCACACTAATTTTTGCCAACATGGCGTAGTACTCGATCTCTGACTTCCTAAGCGGAGGGCAGTTGTTCGCAAGGATAATTAGCTTCCCTGAACATATAAAACAAAAATCTTCCATTAGTATGCAGAATCACAAGGCAAATGACTAAAGGAGATCAATACAGCAGTCATCCTGAAATCCAATGTATATATGAATGCAAAGAATGCTGCACTAGGGAATCCTTATCTCATGAAACCAGTTCAAACAACACAATGCAATAAGTAACATTTTTGACAAATAACAAGTATCTCAACCTCCTATTGTACACCAGATATTAATATCTTGGAGAAGTCTTAATAGAGAGGCTGTCATTGCTCTAGGGCACTGCATTTATCTCCAGGGCGACAAAAAGAAGCCAAAGAGCCAAATTTCAGTCCCATTCTACTATTCAAAATCCTATCAGTATGAAGTACAAACACAGAAATATCATTACAGGAACACATCACACTGTAATAAAATTCCGGAAGTGCAAAGGGATACCAAGAACTCAAACAGAAATGACCTAGATGGGTAGCAAATTGAATCTTTCCATCAAACATATAAGGATGTCATCAGAGCAAGCCAGAGAGGTAAATTTGAGCCCCATTCTACAATCAGAGTCTCAACACTAAAACAAGTACAGAGGGTATAGAAGTTTCAATATGCAGAAATACAAAAATACACAAATAGTACTATCAACAACAAAACGCAATTTTTTTATTCTTCCATTGCTCCCAAGGCAGCTTAAGCAGCCAAGGAGGTAGACTTCAAACCCATTCAACAACCGAAAATCACAAGACTACAAACTACAAACTGGACCAAACATATTCAGAGCAAATGCTCAAGTTGCAAGGAACTTCTGACGTACACACGACCCACCTCATAATGCAAACAGTATTAGCAAACGAAAATGTTACAACCTCCCATTATCCACTAGACATTGAAGAGGTCTTGGAGAAGTGTTGATCAAGAGGTTGTTAGTTCTAGGGCGCTGTATTCATCTCTAAGGCACAGCCAAAGCAAGCCAATGAGGTAAACTTCAGTCCCATTCCACGAATCAAAATTTCTAGGTTTCATTACATTAAGTTATTACTCCACACAAAAACAACTACCACAATTATAATCGATAGCCACAGAAGAAACGTTAACTCAAGCACTAAAGTCAACACGCAGATCTGTAAGCAGATTGATTACGACAAGCTAATCACGCCCGAGCAATCAGTAGAACAAACTCTAAACCACTACGCTCCGTCGATCCGGCAAACGCACGAACTAATCAACCAGCCACACACACCTATGGATCAAATCAACATTGAGAGAACAAAGCGCAAAACAGGGAGCTGATCCGTACGTACCCTTGGAGTTGCGCAGCGTCTTGAGGACGGTCCTGTAGCCGAGCGTGTACTTGCCGCTCTTCATCACGAGCTGCAGCTTGTTGTTGATGTTCTCCGAGGTCTTCTTCTGCAGCGCGCATCGATGGAAACCAGTGAGAAAACGACCGACACAAACCAACTCGAAATGGGAGGATCGATTAGGGTTCGTACCGCCTTCTTGGTGGGAGCCATCGTTCCGAGCGGCCGCGGCGAGCGATGGGAGGCTTCGAGGGTGGAGGTGGCGGCGGCGCGACAAATGAAGGGCTCGCTAGGGTTTCAGCGAGAGGAAGTTTATAGGTGCGGCGGTGGAGACGAAATGGGCCTGGGCCTTTCCTTGACGTAGCTGGGCCTTAATGGGCCTGGTCGAGCCCAACAAGTTACCGAATGGCTGACAAGGTGGGCCCGTGTTGTCATATAGAATGCTCCTAGTTGTTCTGAAGTCTCAGCCCATATCGCCTTTGATTGAGAAAAACCCTAGCACGAGCCGTACCGCCGCCGCCGTAGAAGCGATGAGGGCGTCGTCGGCGGAGATGAACGGGGAGGGGAAGGGCAAGAGGAAGGTGCTGGACATCCTCGCGGGCTCCGACTCCGACGACTCCGACGCGCCCGCCGAGGACGGCTCGAAGATCCAGATCAACGAGGAGTACGCGCGCCGCTTCGAGCACAACAAGC
The DNA here is from genome assembly GCA_947311845.1 of Poa pratensis. NCBI lineage: Eukaryota > Viridiplantae > Streptophyta > Magnoliopsida > Poales > Poaceae > Poa > Poa pratensis. The sequence continues at coordinate 19,534,572 of CAMZMU010000037.1, forward strand.
GGCGCGAGGCGCTGCAGCGCCGCGAGGAGCAGAAGAAGAAGGGCCTCATCGCCGAGTCCGACGGCGAGGACGACGAGTCGTCGTCGTCGGATGAGGACGTCGCCGTGGCCGCCGCCTCCCGCCGCGTCGACCGGAAGATGCTTCAGGTCATACGCCGCATCCGCAGCGGCGACAGCGCCATCTTCGACAAGGAGGTGAATGTCTACTCCTCCTCCTCATCTGAGGACGAGGCCGGCGAGGAGGGGGATCCCAAGGAGGGGAAGAATGCCAAGAAGGAGCGGCCAATGTACCTCAAGGACGTGAACGCCCAGCACCTGATTGAGGAGGGCCCCGAGTTCGCGGAGCAGACTGGCCGCGGCAACAAGTACGACAGGATTGCTTACGACGACCACCAGAGGGAGGGCCTGAAGGAGTTCCTTGAGGCAGAGAAGAAGGCGTTAGGCGATGGTGATGGCGAGGAGGACGATGATTTGTTCATGGAGAAGCAGGCTGATGGAGATGGTGGCGAGAGTGATGAGGATGAAGATGAGAAGCAGACAGAGGAGCTGGCGGGTGAGGTTTTTGGCAAGGATGAGGAGCTGGATGATGACGAGAAGTTCTTGAAGGATTACATCCTCAATAGGCCCTACCTTGAAACTGGGGTGGGCAATAATTTCTCTCTGGAGGATATCCAGGAGGAAGAGGCTGAGATCGAAAAGTGGGAGGAGTATGAGAAGAATTGTGCCCTCGCGAAGCATAATTTCCGGCATGAGGAGATGGCAGCGTCAGAGGCGACAGTGACTGATCGGGTAATCGGACACCCCCGTGTTATTGAGGGGTCAGTGAGGAAGAAGGAGAGCAGCAGGAAGAAGCAGCGGAAGAGCAAAGAGGAACGGAAAGCACAGTTCAAGCAGGAGCAGGCAGAGGAGCTGAAGCATCTGAAGAATTTGAAGAAGAAAGAGATTGCTGAGAAGCTCGAGAAGATCCGGATGATTGCTGGAATTGAAGGGGATGCTGCTTGCAAGCTTGGTGCAGATGACCTGGAGGAGGATTTTGATCCAGAGGACTATGACAGGAAAATGCAGGAGATGTTTGATGAGAAGTACTATGGTGCTGATGAGGTTGATCCTGGGTTTGGAAGTGGGGACGATTTTGATTTGGACAAACCTGATTTTGACAAGGAAGATGAAATCCTTGGGCTAACTAAAGAGTGGTCTATTGCTGATGAGGATGGGTCTACTGCTAGTGGTGAGAAAGCTATCAGCGACAAGAAGAAGAAAAATAAGGAGCTTGCAGATGGTGGCGAGGCAGGTGAGAAAAGTAAAGGGAAGATCTCTCTCAAGGACAAGGTGGAGCTTGAGAAGGAGCTTGACGAGTACTATAGGCTAGACTACGAGGACACCATTGGGGATCTGAAGACTCGGTTCAGGTATAGGAAAGTTCAGCCAAACAATTATGGCCTGAAGACCAAGGAGATATTGCTAGCAGATGACAGGGATTTGAACCAATATGTTTCCATAAAGAAGCTAGCACCATATAGGGAGGATGAATGGCAGGTGACCCATCATATGAGGAAGAACAAAGATTTGATCCTTGGAGGAAAGCAGAATGACGATAAGAAGATCAAAGCTCACAAGACATTCAAGTCTGAGGAAGGTCCTAGTTCTGAAAAGCCAAGTAAAGATAAGCTGACATTTGACGAAGAAGAAACATATGCCAAGACAAAGTCAGGCAAGAAGGTCAAGAGATCTAGGTCCGAGGAAGATCCTAGTTCTGAAGAGACATGTGCCAAGACAAAGTCAGAAGGCAAGAAGGTCAAGACTGGCAAGAGATCTAGGTCTGAGGAAGACCCTAGTTCTGAAGATTCAGAGAAAGACAAACAGGCAAGTGAACAAGAAGAAACAGATGCCAAGGGAAAGTCAACTAGAAGTAAACGGAGAAATGTTCGGAGGAAGGAGTTGCGTATTGCTCCGAGCAGACTGAAGGCATATGGGATGTCATAGATCCACAGGGTCACAAGAGCAATTGAGTTTTGGTTTCTAATGCACTTCTGTGCGTGTGTTATCCTAGTGGAAAAATCTGTTTGGAGCCATAAATATATTATTTAAGTAGTATATGTTTCTTCTGTTCTGGGAAGTTGCAAACCCAGTGTTATCCTAGTATAAACTTATTTGTCCCTGCAAGTTTTGAAGACAGTTGAGCAATATAATTATCTTAGCTTTGCAGCTACAGTTTTATTTCTTTGTGATTTCTGGATGATGGGTAACAGGAATGCTTATCTTATATCTATATGGTAGTAGTGATACAGCCCTTTTTTCCTTGAGCAATTTCGGTTGCTTTTAAACATTTTACACTTCCTCTAGTAGTGCTTACCATCTTGTTTTGACAGATTGTCTAAACGCAATTTCTTTATCTTGGTTGACCTCGTTCTGCCTTATCGCGTGCTCACTCGTTCTGACCGCACGATCAAGATCTGACGACGACCGACTCGCGTGCGCCTAGCAGTTAAGTGGCCGGGGACTCCCCATTTCCTTTCTTCTCCGGCGATTCTCCCGTCGAGGCGTCGATCCGGGAGGTCGACGGGCTCTCGCGAGTCGATCGGACGGAGCGACCTCGGGGGCAGAGAGGGAGGGAGCCGGAGCAGTGCTGGAGAAGGAGAAAGGAGAGCGGCTCCGTCGCCGAGATAGTCATCCGAGGGTTTCGCTGCAGCATCTCCGGCAGTTCCAGCCAGGTAACCCCACAGATCTCTGCCCCATTGTGTTTCCTGCATCCTATGCTTGTATGTACGGCGTTTTTTTCGTGGTTAGTACCCGCAAATCATTTGGAGACGCCTTTTGTCGCCTCGCGATCCCGTTCGATGATGCTTGCTAGGGGATGGGGAGGCATCCCGTTCAGGGAGCACAGTTGTTGTTCAGGGAGCGTGATAGGTTGGGAGGATACGCTGTACGGGTGTAGATGTCATTTGTAGGTGTAATTTTTGGGGATTTTTTTAGGTGGCGGATTTTTCTGATTTGCCAATCCCATATGTAGTTTGCTATGCATCATACTAGTAGACATGACTTGTTCAGACTAGGTATCTTACTGGTAGCAGAAAATTGTTACTGTCATCAGCTGTAACAACATGTTTTAGATGTAAACTAGCAAAATGTTAGTGTTCTGATGTAATTCTTTTGATATATGTCATTTGCTAGGCATCCTATTAGCAGATTTGACTTGTTCAGGCCAAAATGTGAGTGTTCTGATGTAATTTTGTAGATAGATGTCACTTGCTATGCATCAGCTGTAGTAGTGCTGGGGAGTAGAGACTGTTTGCAGTACTGTTGTCCCGGGAGTACTGAAATTTGCTTAACTATATGCTTACTGAACTTTTGGCAAACTTTTGTCTTACTGAAAACTTTGGTGAACTGTGTGTTTACTGAAACTCGGTCAACTTTTTGAGCTTATTGAAATTTGGTTAACTTTTGTGCTTAATGCTTGGGTAACTTTTATGTCCACACTTCTTTTGTGTCCGCGTAAACTTGGTAACATTAAGTCTGATGCTTAATGTAAGTTTGATCTCGAAGTTGAAACCCATAGGCGTGCGAAGAATCACATCTGTAAAATTACACCATAACTAAAATGTAAGTTTGAATCCCACAGTTTTTGCAAACCATAAGCATGAACCATTTTTTCGATGTTCACTTCGAATGCCAGATGTAAGGTTGTTTTTTGCAGTTGCAATACGTGAGCCGGATCCCCATTTTTTATTTTTTTAATGTAAGTCTGATGCTAAATCTCATTTTGATCTCGAAGTTGAAACTGATACACATGCTAAGAATCACAACCATAAAATTACACCATAGCTAAAATGTTAGTTTGAAATATGCAGTAGAAATCCAAAAAACATGTTAAGAATCTTGCTGTGATGCTTTTCTATATCCATCTCCAAATTTTCGTCACTGTGTAGTGTGTACCTGCCTGTTTTTTCAATAATAGAGTAGTAATAATTACTTCTAGACCCTATCATCTAGTACTATCTTCAATTCTTGATAGCAATTCTGCAAGATTGTTGGTGTCGCCGCTCATATAGGCCCAATCAAGCTAATTACATATCCGAACTGAGAAAACATCTATGGTTGAGCCCGCCCAGCACCGCCGAGGCTGCCTACAAGCCGCTCGTGGATTGCGGCGGCGCATCGCGGCGCGGTGGGGTGTCGAAGCACAACCCTTTGAGCCTCTTGGTCGATGACTGGTGTTCGGCGCTGGCACACTTTTCCGGGCTCTCCGCCTTACTTTTCCCCATGCTGCCGGCCCGGTGACGACGTCGAGTTGATCATGCTTTTATTGTATTTTTTGTAAGACAATATGCACATTTCACATGATTTTTCAAATCAGTTCATGTTTGACAAGAAAAGGTTCAACTCTTTTTACATCTAAATTCATGATCAAGCACTCAATTTTCTGAAAAACAACACTTTTTCTGGGATGTAAATATAATACTTCATTCAATCTCACGGTAGTAGATGCTCTCTGTCATGTATCCTGCACTAGCCAACTATCCCAAAAGTCCGAACTGATGGAAAGACTAGTGCAATTCACATATACTGTAACACCCCCTCTCACGTGTGACTCGGGGAGGGAGAGGCCACACGTGCAACCGGAAGATAACGACGGCGCGCAAGTCTCAGAGGTATGGCGCAAGACAGGCTCATACTTGGACACAAGGGGGGTTACCAGCAATTTTTAATAAATTGCACAAACCAGGACTCGAACTCGAGACCTTCAGCTCTGATACCATGTCATGTATCCTGCACTAGCCAACTATCCCAAAAGTCCGAACTGATGGAAAGACTAGTGCAATTCACATATACTGTAACACTCTCATGATCTACACTGTGTTATGCAACTCCACATGATCTCATGATCTGCACTGTGTATCATCTAAAAAATACACTATTCAATCGAACCAGAATGTGTAGATCATGAGAGCATCTACTACCACGAGATTGCATAACACAGTGTAGATCATGACAAGCTGCACTCATGTTTATTTACATCTATTGCATAAAAAAAACCCTAATGCAAATCCCTGGTTATGCAACTTTACATCTACGGATCTACCTGAGAGAAAAATCCCAGGATGTTTTCTCAGATCATGGAGGAAAACAGCGCCGCCTCCGTGATTCTAATAGCATGGCAATGTATGGAGTTTTTGAAACGAAACCCTTCTTGTGTTGGCCGCACTTCACCGTTGCTACCACTTTCTGCACTAGATAAGGTCTGACCAGTTGTTGTTGGCGCCTCTGTAGGCATAGTACCTTCCGTGCCCAAATTTACACCCCCCTCATGACCTTGTGGACCAGCGACACCATCAATATCATCATCAGGTGGATTGCGGCAAAACCTTCAGCATCCATTGGCTTGTACACTGCAAATATAGGGGAGCAAGCTAGGATGTTAAAACTACACTATTCAATCGAACCAGGAAAATATATGAACATGACAAGCTAGCAAAATGTGTTAGCATTTTTTCTCTTTAATTTATTTATTTACAACAGTTCCTTTGTCTCATTTTGTTTGCAAACTGCCGGCAATACTTGCTGGTAACACTTCTTTCATCCTTGACATTCAAATGCAGGTTCAAGAAATTATTTGTCAGACCAGCAGTTACATACTGAGAGAAAATGTAAGTTGCTCAAAAAATAAAGCTCTTACTTTACTTGCCGTTAATGGGATACAAGTTAAAACCTTTTACTTGCTGCAAATAGTACTACTGAGACCAACCTACATGTTCTTTCAGCAGTTTAAGTAAAGTTCTTTTTTAGTTGATCCTAGTAACTACATGAAAAGTAACTACGTGCAAAGTCTTTAGTTTCTGGAATTCTACTTCCTCTAGTCACATGAAAAGTATCTGGTTTCATTTTTCAGTAATTCACAGCAATTTTACAGCAATTGTGTATTCTTTGTCTCTTGGAATTTTACATCGTTCCTCTTCTAAGATAATTTATGCGTCCTAGGTAGTTTTTGTTCCTGCCATAAAAAATACATATGCTTGGTGACAATTAGTTACGATGTGTGTCCAGTATTAAGCTGTCAGCTCATAGCTCTCACAAAACGTGACAATTGTTCATTTTCACTTCCTTTCTCGGAATCTTACATCGTGTGTCTTATAATTTTACTTACTGAAACTAACTTGTTTTATATGACAGCAAGTAAACTGCCGAAAAACTTGGTAACATGATGGGATACGATGTGTACTATAACATGCTATGAATATTACAATCTACGTTTTCTGAAAGTATTTTATGTAAAACATTTCACAACTAAAACTGTAAATTCATTGTCAAGCCATCTAATTGGCAATGAAAATCCCAGGATTTCTTACACCACGCAGTTTTCTGCAGCAAAGGCACAAGTTTTATAAATTGCTGCCTGGTTGTATTGCATCTAGTTGACAAGAATAGCACCGGAACCTATTTCAATTTCTTACATAGCACAGTTTTTGAAAGCACATCCACACGATTTTGACAACAAATTATGTCTATACCATTACAGGGATGTAAATTAGGAACATGGATGGTGGTGTTGATGAAGAAAGGACTGGACAAGCAGATGGTGGAAAGAAAGAGATGATGGAGTATGCACGAACTTACATCTGCTTTTTGAAACTTCTACCAGCTGAAACCTTTTGATCCTTTTTTGGTGAAGATTATACTTCCTGATGGAGATGCAATTTCGTATCTGTGTGCTATTTCTGGACAGACATCTGGGATTTGGATGTAAAGTTTTCGATGTGTTCTGTTTTGTTTCTTGCAACCTGGGGAGTGAGGGGCGAGAGGGAGGATAGAAGGGATCCTCGGTACTGATTTTTGCAGGGATGTAAATCGATGTGATTTATTGGGGTTGTTAGGGCTAGGGTTCCTCATCCGTGGATATGGTGCAGCGTTGGGGAAGAAATCCGCGCCTGGGCCTCGCGTCCGCGCGTTCTGGGGCGCGCGCGGGATGGCTTTCCTTTTCTGTCGTGGGGCGCGCTGGTCCTTTCCGTTTATGGGTTTGTCGGACTGAGCTCGTTGTAAGGTAGATCGTGGTCGACCATGATCTAGCAACGTCCTTGTCTAAATCTGGCAGCATTATTCATGTGAATGCCATCTTCATTTGCTTAGTATAGTAGCTGTGACAGTTGCCCATTTTTATGTACAGTATAAACTGTGAGTAGTCAGATCAGATCTCCGGTTCTAGGGCACACTGAGTGAAGAAATTTATATGAATAATGTAAGACAATGCAGTAAACTAAAACCTGGTTGGGCCTGACCGAGTAAAGACCAAATCAAAGTAGCCTTAGAGCAGTGGCAACCAGGTCAACACAAATATTCTTTTGGCCTGGCGGCTTCGTCTTATACCTGATTTCTCTATTCTTTGTCATCTTGCCCTCTGCACGAAAAAGAAAGTACTTGGTGAGTTTATTCCCTTTTGTTGGTTGTTGCACATGTCCCTCTCTTGTGTCGTCACTGTCTTCAACACCCCAACGTTAATTCTCACAGAGGAACTGTTTATATATACACGTTCCTTTCTGTTCCCAACTACTGTTTCCAGTTCGTTCCCCTGCTGTTCCCCAATCCTTCTTCCCAGAGACCTTTGATACAATCTGTTCATCCTGCAGTAGTATTTACCCTTCTGATTTCTTGTGTGGAACAGGGTAGATTTGTACCAGTTTACTGCCGGTTTTGGTTGCAATAGGCTTCATACCTGTATTTGTTTCCTTCAGTTATTAGGTTCCCTAGTCAAACAACCAGTTGAAGCTACTCTTGCTGCTGCGCAATGTCCACGACCGAAAGCAGGAAGCTGTCGGACGACTATGATGTCGTGGATGTCCTCGGCCGAGGCGGGTTCTCGATAGTGAGAAGAGGAGTAAGCAAGTCCGAAGGAAACACCCAGGTCGCGATAAAGACTCTCCGAAGGCTCGGTCCAGCGACGAAGGGGATGCAGCAAGGGTCAAAGGGCGCGCCGAGCTCGGGCCTCCCGATGTGGAAGCAGGTATCCATCTCCGACGCCTTGCTCACTAACGAGATACTTGTCATGAGGAGGATAGTGGAGAATGTCGCGCCGCATCCAAATGTTATCAGCCTGCATGATGTGTATGAGGATGCGAATGGCGTGCACCTTGTCCTCGAGCTGTGCTCTGGCGGTGAGCTGTTTGACAGGATTATAGGGCGTGACCGGTACTCGGAGTTCGATGCCGCTGCTATCATTCGGCAGATCGCTGGTGGGTTGAAAGCTCTTCATAAGGCAAACATCATACATAGAGACTTGAAGCCGGAGAATTGCCTGTTCACGGACAGAAAAGAAGATTCCACGTTGAAGATCATGGATTTTGGTTTGAGTTCTGTAGAGGATTTCAGTGACCCAATCGTGGCGTTGTTTGGGTCGATAGATTATGTTTCGCCAGAAGCACTCTCCAGGCAAGAGGTTTCGGTTGCGAGTGATATGTGGTCTGTTGGGGTGATCCTGTATATTCTTTTATCTGGGTATGTTGGTCATCCTTGTGATAATTCTCTTGGCTTGATTTCTGCATCATATTCCTCAGGCCCTGATTTCTATTCTTCAGATGCCCACCATTCCATGCTCCAACTAATGTAGAAAAACATCAAAGGATTCTCCAAGTAAGTATTCCTCTGAACTAGCATTTAATGGTGAAGAAATTGGTTTTGAATTTTCTTGCGATTAATATCTCCCATGTTTCCACCTTTTTAGCATTTCTTCTAGCAGCTATGACAGTAACTTTAGTGGGAGATGGTCTTAAATCAATTTATCTGCATGTTTTTCTGTTTGCTTATGAAACCAGATTATTGTGCCCATGAATTAACTGATCTCCATAGACTGTATGATGTATGCTCTTCCAGTATATTTTTTTCAGTATAAATTAGGGGCGAGACATAGGTTTATGATTCAGTCTCTAATGTCAGCATGAGTGTCCACCTTCTGCCGGGTGGTTTGGAGCAACTGGTCCTTGCAGTGTAGAAACATTGCTGCCAATCATTGCTGATTTTTTTTTCTGTTTGTTGTTGCCACTTTAATTTCAATTTGTCTTATCTGACTTCTAGTTCCAAAGTTCCAAATTGAGATGTTTAAGTCAGTAGCTAACTAGAGATTCCTTAAGGGTACAAACAAAATATTTTATTACATACAATCCACAAGAATAAAACAAATATGACCCATCGTGGATGCGGGGTTAATTGGAGCTTGTGTCATAAACCACTCCAGTAAGGAATTGGCACCTCTTATCTTTGAAGATTTGAGGCCCCAGTACTAATAGGGTGTCTTTGAACAGCTTGAACACTTTAGTGTCGACACAAATACTCCTGATTGATTACTTACTTGCTTCAACAAAGAAGCCACCAATCTTGCATTAGTCAGGTCTAAATCTAATGTCATTTATTTGCTGTGCTTCATTCAGGGTGAATTCAGCTTTGATGAGCATACATGGAAAACGATAACTTCATCAGCCAAAGAGTTGATTTCCAGTCTTCTTTCCATTGAACCTTACAAAAGGCCCACTGCGGCTGATGTATGTCTCGTGCTCCTTTTTCCACTTCTTCGCACTTGACTTGATAATATAACTCAATTAACTGTTGGTCCATTTATGATGACAACCCAGCTTTTGATGCATCCTTGGGTGATAGGAGACTGCGCCAAGCAAGATCGTATGGATGCAGAGGTCGTCTCAAAACTGCAAAGGTTCAATGCTAGAAGGAAATTGCGGGCTGCAGCAATAGCCAGCGTCCTGAGCAGCAAAGTGGCATTGAGGACAAAAAGGCTTAGGAGTCTTTTAGGAACCCATGACCTTAGCTCGGAAGAGCTAGATAATCTCCGGCTTCATTTTGCACGGATGTGAGTATACATACAAGCTTGTCCAATCTTCAAAATGTTGTTTACTACTTGAACATTGGTAACAACATTGCTCATTTAGTGAGAAAATGAACGCAGTAGTTGTTCAATTATTTTGGTAATCTGAATATATTATCTCAAAAACTATTTTAAGCACCAAATATGTCTTTTTTTACTAGATAAATGCATACATATTGTTGAATGGGATCTAATGTATTGCTTTTTTATCAAGCAATGCTCATTCTGTAAACTAGTAAAGGACTTCTTACAGAACTGGCCTTTAAAGGATGTATAAGTAGACTGGAGTAGCATTTCTTTTCTTCGCCATCAAAGTATCAATAGTTACAATCCCTTCTATATAAAAGCTTCATATTTCTGGAATCTGTATTTGCTACCTGCTATTTTTTTTTGTTCCAAACTTCCATTCACTATTTATTGACAAAGTGGCCCTGGTGCAGATGTGCGGACGGAGAGAACGCCACGCTTACAGAATTCGAGCAGGTGCTGAAGGCGATGAAGATGCACTCGCTAATCCCTCTAGCTCCACGTGTGTTTGATTTGTTTGACAACAACCGTGACAGAACCGTGGACATGAGGGAGATCCTCTGCGGGCTGTCCAGCCTGAGGAACTCGCATGGCGATGATGCTCTGCGGCTCTGCTTCCAGGTAATACCCAAAACCACACTCTATTGGAGAGGCATGGTTCTCGTGATTATCCTACAGACTGCGGTAGCAATGCAACACATGCTGACGTTTGGTTTCGGCAGATTCCTAAACTGTCACAAGAGGTTACTTATGCATCATCTAACCATAATAAGCACAATGAAACACATTTCAGATGTACGACGCTGACCGGTCGGGCTGCATCAGCAAGGAAGAGCTGGCGTCGATGCTCCGGGTAAGGGGGATTCAGTCTAACCTCTGCCATACCAAGCATTCTTCATTTTTTTTTTTGAACACCTAAGCATTCTTCAGGATTCTGTTAAGACGTTGACAAAGCTGTTGTTCTGAAACTTGTGAAAATTGCTAGGCCCTGCCGGAAGATTGCCTTCCGGGCGACATCGCGGAGCCCGGGAAGCTGGACGAAATGTTCGACCAGATGGACGCCAATGGCGACGGCGAGATCACCTTCGACGAGTTCAAAGCCGCGATGCAGAAGGACAGCTCCCTCCAGGACGTGGTCCTCTCCTCCCTCCGCCCCACCGGGCAGTGCCCTCCTTCAAATTGAACCTGTAGATGATGAACGAAACAAAACAAAAAGTCTCTTGTATGTCTGTCTGAATCTCATTTTCTTGCCAATGAATGAATGAATGCCCTGTGGCCAACTCGTGAATTTTTACTTCTGCCAAACTTAGTGTTGTGATGTCATAATTTTGGTCACAGCAAGTCGATCAGCAAGAACGCAACGGCCCCAAAGCTATAATAGCTACAGTATCTAGCGACTGACACATCCATGATCCATCCACCCATGCCTACCAATCAGCATTACCCAAAACGGAAAGGATTCGCTCGCATTTCAAAGTTTAAAACTCCACCCACCGTCTCACTCACTTCACACACATTCACTCACAGCTGCTACTGCTCACCGGCCGTTCCTCCTCCCACTGAACGCACAGGCGCAGCTACCGATCAGCGGCGCCCACCGGCCGTCCCGCCCGCCGCAATGGCCCGGATGAAACATCCCGTGGCGAGGCTGGGGCCCAAGGCGGCGCGGCCCGTCTACGGGCGCTCCCCTCGCTGGAGGCCGCCGCCGCCGCTGCGGATGGTGTCGCCGGAGCCGCTGCCGGAGAAGAGGAAGAAGAGGGCGTACCGGTTCCGGCCGGGCACGGTGGCGCTGCGGGAGATCAGGAAGTACCAGCGCACCACCGGGCTGCTCCTCCCCTTCGCGCCCTTCGTCCGCCTGGTGCCTGCTCCTCTCCTCTCCTCTGTCAGTCAGAGCTTCGTCCGTCCGTCCGTCTGTCTGGCTGACTCTTGTCCACGATCTGGATTGATAAATTTGCAGGTTAGGGAGATCACCGGCGACTTCTCCACCTATGTGGACCGCTGGACCCCTGAGGCGCTCGTCCCGTTGCAAGCGGTCAGTCACTGCTCCCTCTCCTGGACTGTTACATTTAGATGGTTTGATTAGACAACTATTTTTCTAGTGCGCAAGATCCGATTGAAAACCATCAATGATGGGATTGATAGATTCAGGACCCTCTTGCACCCTGGTAATTTTGATTCAGGGAGATGATCGTGCAGATCAGAAAACTGAATGCTGTATTTCGTGTGCTGTACTGCTGTCACAATGCCGATTGTTATCTGTATCTCATGTTTAATTCTGCATCTATACAAGATTGATACTGTACGAATAACACTTGCTCTAGTCAACTACCTCTTGCCAGAATTGCCTTCTTCTGCACCACCAGCAAAGTAAACACCATATTTTTGTGACCTATGAAATAATGTCCTAGTTGTAATTTTCATTGCCTGCCCTCCGTATGTATTTTGCTTTGATTTGACATATGATTTTCAAATCATTTCCCTCTGCAGGCTGCAGAGTATCACTTGGTGGAATTGTTCGAGAGAGCAAATCTCTGTGCCATCCATGCGAAGCGTGTTACCATCAGTAAGTTGTCACCGGACAAATAAACTCATTTGGTAGATATTTTTAATACAGTTTATATTTTCTGCAATTGCAAATGAAACATGCCAAAAGTGATGAAAGCACTTCAATTACAGGATCATGTTTGCTTTTATTTGATGTGACATCTAGTTTTCATGTTATTTGAAATTGCAAAAAATTTCTAGTGATTGATGATAAGAAGATCTGCAAATATCAGGTCTCACCAGGCCTTGTATTTTTATTCTCAAGGAACATGTATGTCAAACAAACAGTACATACTCTAACAATTAATTATGGCTATTGTGCCAGAAATTTTCAATCCTGCATTGAGATACCAAATCTGGTTGCTTACCCATAGCAGAAAATCCAGGGTCCAGGTGCGATAACCTGTTTATTTCTTTCTTGGGTATGCAGACATAGTATCAAATAAAAATGTTTATTTCCTCCTTAACGTACTGTTCATCATAACAAATAGACGTCACTAGAATCACCATCATCGTTGTTGTTTCTATCTTAACAAATAGTAGATGTCTTCAACTAGCGAAGACTTTATATATGAAGAAATTACATGTATAGATTAGCATGCCCCTGTTTAACTTTTTTTTTGCTGCTACAGCGCATCAGGACATACAGCTTGCCAGGCGTCTCGGGGGGAAAAGGCTTTGGTGATACTAAAGGAAGATGCGTTCCTTGGTTGGGTGGTGCAAAGGCAGTGGTGATAGTATAGGATACGTTTGTGAGTGTATCGTTAACAAGTATTGTGGGTTCTTCATTTAATTAGCTTGTCTTCCAAGTTCATTCTGACTTGATGTTAGGGGTGAATTTAGTTTTCAGCCTTTGCTCCATTTTAATTGGTCTAATTCAGGGTTTATGCGAACAACCATATGGTGTGGATTCTAAAATGACTTGTAGTTGCTGCCTAATATTATTGTGGGAACAAAGGACAATAGCAGATCCAAATTATGTGCACAAATGTGATTTCATTATTTCACATAATCTGTACATTTCCTAACCCCAAGACTAGATGCACTCTGTTGGCGCTTCTCTGCTATCATTCAGTCCCGTAGAGTAACATCAATACTGGTGCCAAGATGATGTGACATTTTCCCTTTCTTTTGTTGTGTACTTTTAATTTGGGAGCACAAGGACAAGAGCAAATCAGAATTATGTCCACCAATCTGATTTCAGTAATTCACAGTAATCTGTACATTCATAACTGCAAGGCTAACACTTTTTTGGCACTTCTTGTGCTTCTTCAATACTTCATACCACGTAGAGACACTACAATGTTGATGCTAAGATAGTCTGACATTTCCTTTCTGTTCCTGTAGTAATATTGTAATTAAAAGAACATTTCAACATGTTGTTTTCTTGATCAGACTCCACTGGCTCAGCTTCAGTTAGCCAAAATTCAGATATTTGAGTTTGCAATTCTAGCTGCAACTTGTGAAGAACTTTCTTTGCTGATTAATGAACTATTGGTACAAACAATTGTACCGACTTCAAATTAGGGTTCTTATGTCATGACCTATATTTAGAAAGAGTTGGGTTGTTCCCTCCGTTTCTAGAAATGATGATAGTTCTTAGCATATTAAAACTTGATTTATCAGCATTTTTACATGCAGCAGCCTGAACTGTTCAGTTTGAATCACTGAATTTTATAGAGCTCGGAAAATGAGAGCATTGATTCGGAAACTTTCTTTAGACTATGATAGTTTTGATTGAGTACTACCTTCCCTATTTTGCAGAAGAGTCGGTCAAATGATGCTTCATTTGGCAACCTACATGAGTCCACTGAAAAATCAATTGTTTTTCCTGGCCTTATTTGAGCTTGTTTCTCTTTTTGATTAACTTCAAAGCTTGTGCGGTTACCTCAAGAAGATAATGTTCTCTCGAGCACTTTTGATGGCTATGTCTTATGTCAAGTGCAACTTGTCTTTTCTAAGCCAGCTGCCTTGTTATGATAATCTGATGCACAAAAGCAATTTGGGATTGGGAAGAACTGATGTCTTGTAGTGTTCTCGTCTGAATGTTTCATGTTTTCAGTTCTAATGACATGTAGCTGACAGTGGAATGTAACATGGTGTGTTGTAATGCTAGTTTGAAGTAAACATAAACATAATATTAATTTCATCACTCTCCATTGTCTTTTACACTGCATCTTCACATTGTACGGTGACTTTCTCGATCTCTATCCCCTAGCAGTAATCGACAGTTCTTCTCTTATGAGCAGATGTACTTTGAGCACATTTTACATGTATCGTCGCGAGATTTTAATTAGATGGCCTATTATAAGAAACAATCAATAGGTATGGGGGAACATATCCATGAACGATGGTATTTGAGTTAGATAGTTTAATTTATGTTATGCTGTATTTGTGAACTTTAAAAGTAAATAATGCTGCAATAATAGACTATGAAATCTTTGGTATTTTTTTATTTGAAAAATAATTTTATGTAACCTATTTGGCATTCTCGAACAAATAATTTATTTGTGATATTTTTTATTTCCCCCAAAGTTTCCAAATAATTATTCTCTACGCGATTTACTGCCCCTTCCCTTACCAAGGGACATAATCTTACTCGAAATAGGAGGGACCACATTTGCTTTGTAAAAAACCCTCTAGGAATTTGCTTTTTTATTCGAATTAAAGGGCTCAACAACCCCAATTTCATTAAAATGAAACCAAGGTTTGATACAACCATCATCCACACACTACCTCCAGCAAACTTCTATTACAGACATCGATCAAACTTAAACCTAGCAGCTCTTACAACCGTTAACCAAACGAACTGACAGTTCTTGAAAAACAGCTCTACCGCTGGGAAGTTTTTAAACTGACTACAAGCCAAATGCTAGGAATTTGCTTCTAGACACGCATTGGTTTGATCACCGACATGGTTTTCAATATATGCCTCAAATCTGTAAAATTTACTAAAAACATCAAACTATACAAGTCTCGTGGTTCTATAAACTATATAAATGTGTTATTGTATTTGCAAAAGATAACAATGTTGAGAAGGCTAACCAGACTTTGACCATATCAAAGGTCAAATTTATCCTTCAACATCCAAATGTTTTCTAGTAAATGCCACGAGACACAATCGGCTCAGTCTCTCATCTCTCCACTACAATATCTTGTTGTTCTAACCCCCAACTTCTCAACATCTCCTCCTAATGTGCCACCTTTTTCGTTGGTGGTGGTTTTCATTTCACCAACAGGGGTGATCCAATGAGTCTCCAAGCATAACTGAAGATGAGGGGAGCGATCAAGTGGCTTTCTACAATGGAGCCTTGAACTCGACGTAGATAGGGAAGTTCCAACAAAAACGTTGGGCGAGCGTATTGGTGTCCAGAGTTGATAACTCTAACAATGAGGTGTGTTACGGTCTGGGTGGTAGGTGTGCTCCTGAACATCGAAGAAAGGAGAAATATCATGAGTTGGTTCAAAGACAAGTGAGAGCGGTCCTTAACCACACTCATCTACGAGCGCCCGGTCAGTCTAGGCTTGTCGACGGCACAAATTTTATGTTTTACAGTTTTGTATAGCGATTTTGTCTAAAAAATAGCATCATAAACTCGTTTGCCTAGGCTTACGGAAGTTTCCGGGTCAGCCACATAATTAGACAAGCCCGGACGACAAATATATGAATTCGAGGCTTGGCAAAATTAAAACCAAATTTGGTGAATTTAAGGCTTGACCAAACCCGATTCTGTTATTTATTTTTAAAATGCTACTCACTCCATTCCTAAATATAAGATGTTTGAGATTTTTTCAGATTCACATGTATCACGTTTTAGTGTGTATGCTTATTCATCTTGTCCGCGCCTAGTCAACATGTAAAATAACTAAAACATTTTATTTAGAAACGGAGAGAGTATATAATCCTTTAGCTTATTTATATTTATATGTATTTTTCATATTATTATGCCCATGGCAGAAGCAGAACGGTTGAGCGTGAAAGAACCTGGGCGGAACGTACTATTCCAACGGTCCACAAATACGAACTAGGGAACTTAGCGCGGCAATGCCGCGCCTGTGTGGTAAATAAAATTTTAGAAATTGTGTAGGTTTGGAAATTTTTGAAGTTTGGAAAAGTTTGCGTTCTGAAATTGTTCATGTTGGGGTGTTTTCTAGATTTGATTTCTGTTTACTTTTGCGAAGTGGTCAGATTTGGAAGATATTTAAAAGTTTGAAATATCTAAAATTGAAATTTAATCATACGCCATAAATAGTCAGCATTTTTTTTTGTGTTTATTCAATATATTTTTCGTTGGTGAATAAGTTTTTTTGATGGCTATAGTTTAAGTTACTGATTTTGCAGCATTTAGTAGATTTTGGAAATTGTATAAATACCCTAAAACAATATTTATAAAATGTTTTAAATTGTTTAGAACATGTTCTATTTTAAATTTTGTTTGTTGATTCAACTATGTTTATTTGGAAAGTAAGTTTGACATAGCTACAGATTAGTGGAAATTAATCTAAAATTATGCGGTATTACTATTATTTTTCGTTGGTGAATTAGTTTTATGTAATTTGTGTAAGTATGGGAAATAGTCATATACATTTGAATATTCTGTAGCTGGTAGAAGTGTGGAAATATACTCATTTACGTTTGAATTATCCAAAAAAAAAATACATTGTGAATTAGGGGGAAGTTTTGGTTTTTTAAGTATGTTTAAGAGTTGTTTAATTTTGTTGTGTCAAATAACCATGGTTAGTTTTTTCGAGCATTCGTGAATTCGATATAAATAAGTAGGATTTATTTTTTAGAAAGCATTTTGGTATGTTCAATATTTTTTTTCCCGTGGACTATGAATTAGTTATGAATTGTTTGGAAATTAATGTAAAATTCTGCGGTATTACTATTATTTTCCGTTGGTGAATTAGTTTATGTGGGAAATAAATTGAGAAAATAATGTTGTAGTGCAATATGAAATATATGTGCTGATAAAAATAGTGTTAATAAAATTATTTTTCGAAAAGTTATGCGGTGGTGATGTCACTGAAATTACTATGTGGTGGTGATGTTACTGAAATTAGTTTGTAATATCTGGAGAACACAAGGACCTTTGCCTAAAAGAAATGCGTGTTTTTATTCTGGGGGCCATTATATATAGTAGTGATTTTCTCAAAATATTTCGCTGAATTAAAATCTTCAATTATGTTTGCATTAGGACACAAATAGTTATCATTATAGAGTCTACTAAAATCGAAACTGATTACAGGAATGGACCTACTCGTCGGCGCGAATTTTTTTCTTCTGTATATATACAGGAATGTACATGCTGTAGATCTACGGTAGCCGGAGGGCTAAGAGGCCAGCGATTCTTCACGCCGTATCTTTATGAATTCGGCCAGTTTCCTTCGAGAACCCTTCGCGAACCGCTCCTCTCCCGCTGCCACCCCGGGCCCACGCGCCCAACGTTCGACTCCCGCTGATAACCCCCAAGCCCACGACTCGCTTTTTTCTAGGGAAACACCACGCACGACCGTTCCCAGGATCTCATTCGAAAAAGAACAGCCTCTCCCTCGCGTCGCCGCCGTCGAGAGAGCCCGCCGCCGCGATGGCTCGCACCAAGCAGACGGACGTGAGGAGCACGAGGCCGCCGCCCAAGAAGAAGCTCAGCTTCGCGCGCGACCAGGAGACAGGTCAGCCAGCCCCCCTTACCCTTCTCCTACCGTCTCTTTGCTGCTGTGACCGGTGAGATCGAGATGCTAAGCTCTGGCTCTCCTTTTGCTTTGCAGGCGGCCCGAGCACGTCGGCGACACCGGTGCGTGACCCTGTCGATCCATCCGGGATTTGTTCTCTCGTGTCTATTTGTTTCTTACTGACTTGCTCGTCACCTGCTCGACGGATTGCAGAGGCGAGGCGGGCGGAGCACGGCCGCAGCGACGCCCCAAGGTGCGCTGCTCTTACGTGTTCTTACTGTTTCCGGCGCGTGATCTTATTTCCGTGTTCTTTGGAGGGTGGGGACTTGTTTTTCCCCTTCTCGACGATCCTCTTTGTTGATGACGTTTCTTGGGATGATGCTACTTAAAAGGAGCAATTTTTATGCTTTTCCCGATCTGCTCCTAGGGGTGGGGTAGATCGACGATTTTCCTTTACTTCCTCGCCGCAGTTCTTAGTTTATCTTCCAGCGACATGATGGCGAGGGTGGACATGGAACTCTCAGATTTGTTTGGGGTTGCTCTCTTCCTCCTATCTGTTATCTGGGTTTGTGATTGACTCTAGTATCTTCTTTGACAAGCAGCGGCATCTGCCCAACAGAGGACGAGGAAGCCGCACCGATTCAAGCCAGGCACGGTCGCGCTGCGGCAGATCAGGAAGTACCAGAGGTCCACCGAGCTGCTCATCCCGTTCGCACCCTTTGTCCGCCTGGTGGGTACCTCTGTCAACTCAACTCCTCTCTCTATCCAAGGTTTTGAGTGCACAGCGTGATGGAAGCTTTTGTTGCCTTGCAGGTTAAGGAGCTCACTGGCTTTCACACGGAGAAAATGTCCCCCACGAAAAGAGTGTGGCGCTGGACTCCTCAAGCGCTCGTTTCATTGCAGGAGGTCAATTCTGAAACCTGTCATCTATAGTTGAATGAATCTGATGGTTTGATTACAGAACTGTAATGCACATTAACTTGATATCCGAAAATCATGAATTGTGTGATAGATAAATGTGTTGTCATAATTCATAGTTTCTGAATGCTCTGGTATTAAATCGATTGTCTGTGTTTAGCTGTTGTTTCTAGTAGCATGCTTCTTTTTTTGTGTCTGGTAACTCAAAACTAAAATGTACTGATGAAGGGAAGGGCATCAGGGCATGCATGCAGAACTGAACTATTGTTTAGATTCCATTTTCCTTGTAGAATAAGCATGTCATTGAGAGGTGAAGGAAGACGTAATGATCGACACTACCTTAAATTTTGAATCAGGAAGAGGATCGTGCAATCCAAAAAACTGAATGTTGTCATGTGATGGTTATGTGTCCAAAGTCCAAACGCCGAATTATTATCTTTATATGTATCCAGTACAACAAGAAAAGTACTTTAGAACCATCAAGTTTATCATCCATTTATACAAGATTGTTATTGTATGGAAAATAGTCTCCTCTTGCCAAAAATACCTTATTCTGCATCACCAGCAAAATTAACATAGAGGTTACTTTATTCTTTTGACCTATGAAATAAGTTAATGTCACTATTCTGTTTGCTTTGACTTGACACATGATATTCTTTTCCATTCCCTATGCAGGCGGCAGAGTATCACTTGGTAGACATGTTTGAAAGGGCAAATCTCTGCGCCATCCATGCGAAGCGTGTTACCATCAGTAAGTTGTCGCTGAATGAACACTTATTTTCTTTTACAGTATTATGCAACAGGAAACACGCCAGGGTTGTAAAAGCATTTCAATGACAGGGTCATATTTGCTTTAATTTATTGTGATATCTAGTTTCAGGATTATTTGAATTTGCAAAAAATTCTAATGAAAGTTATGATGATGTGCAATTATCAGATCTCAGCAGCTCCTTGTATTTCTTATTCTCAATGAACATGTCAAGAGACAGTAGATATGCTAACAATTATGGCCTGTGAGAGGGATGGTCCAGGACTATAGTAGGAAATTCAGGGTTGATTACCTGTTAATCTTGAGGATATAAACATAGCATCAAGCCAGAATTTTTACTCGTAAAATCTGTTTTATTTCCTCCTTAAAGCTTGGGAACTGTTTTATTATAACAAGTAGATATCACTAGAACCGTTATCATCGTTGTTGTATCGTAACAAATCATAGATGTTTTCAACTAGCTTTGATCTGTATATCAGGGTTGATTACCTGTTAATCTTAAGGATATAAACATAGCATCAAGCCAGAATTTTTACCGTAAAATCTGTTTTATTTCCTCCTTAAAGCTTGGGAACTGTTTTATTATAACAAGTAGATATCACTAGAACCGTTATCATCATTGTTGTATCGTAACAAATCATAGATGTTTTCAACTAGCTTTGATCTGTATATATCTGAAGGGAAATGCTCCTGTTAATCTTGAGGATATAAACATAGCATCAAGCCAGAATTTTTACTCGTAAAATCTGTTTTATTTTACTCCTTAAAGCTTGGGAACTGTTTTATTATAACAAGTAGATATCACTAGAACCGTTATCATCGTTGTTGTATCGTAACAAATCATAGATGTTTTCAACTAGATTTGATTTGTATATATTTGAAGGGAAATGGTCCTGGACTAATGGAACTGTTTAATGAAGAAAATACACGTATAGTACCTTCATTTAGTAGCATGTCCACATTCACCTGACCTTTTTCTTTTGCTGCTACAGTGCAAAAGGACATACACCTCGCCAGGCGTATTGCGGGACAAAGGCTATGGTGATACTAATGGAAGGCAAAGACCGTGGTGGTACTGATGGGGAGACGTTTTCTGTATTGTTGGGCGCAATGGCAGTGGTGATAGCGATTGAATATGTTCATGTGTTAGAAGCATTGTAGATGTATCTTCATTTAGTTAGCATATCTTCGAAGTTGATTCTGATTTTACATTTACATGGTAGGGGTCATTTGACTGTGTTCAGCCTTTGAGCTTCTTTTCAATTGATCCAGTTCAGAGTTTCTGCATAACATTCCAAGCATGCAGATTGTGAAACTGACTTGAAATTGTTATGTGGGACGAGGAGAAACCAAGAAGTGTGTTGTGTACAAACATTTGAAACTATTTGCTCTGATCTCATTATTTCTCTCCTTTTGAAACGAGCAAAGCGTGCTGTATCATGGAGGTACAGACGTGCAGTAGTTGTGTTCGGTCGGGCGGGCCCCGGCCGGACCGTGCCCTCGCCGGATTTTTTCCGGCACCCACAGCACGTCCCCGGCTGTTCTACGGCAAGGGAGTCCGATCTGAGCCTGGCGGGCTCAGATTTGACGGCGGGCCGGCAGACCTGTTTCCGGTGCTGCGAATTGGAACTGACAGGTGGCACGGAGGTGTCGTGCTCGCCGTGTTGGTTGCACTTTCGCTACCCGTGTGGTGGCTGGAGTTGAGTCAGGCGGACCTAACTCTGACACCGGCGTATCGCATCCGTGCTCGATGGTTCGTTGTTGTGGTGCTTCTCCCACCTCTCGAGTGCGAGATGGATGCCGGGATAGCGACCCTGGAAGGTGGACCGCGCGCCCGGCTCTACGGCGAGCGGCGTGACGGTGGTGGTGGCTTTTCTCTTTGGTCATGTGGGTGGCGAGGAGTCGGCAGCGGGGAATCCTAGCGTTGGTGGTGCTTCGGCAGTGGCGACTCCCAGATCGCGTCCTGGAGGTCTATTTTGATGGCGGCGGCGGTCCGTGGCAACATGGCGTGGTGTGAAGATTGTCCGAGCGAAAGCTCAGTGCTTTGGCACCAGCGGTGGCGATGCCTGCGGGTGTCGTAACCCTCTTGGGGGCGTCGTGGTGGTTACCTTCCCTGCGCCAGGGCTCCGGGTGAAAACCCTCGACCGTTTCGGTCTCGACGACGGCGGCGTAATGCGTCGTCACCCTCTTGGGGGCGTTGTCGTGGAGCTTTGGTACCTGTCGGTCTCGTTCCGTTGACATCGGTGGGCAAGCTCGGATCCTGTCTTGAGTCACTTTCGGCGCTAGCGTGGAGCGCTATCTGTGGCCACTTATCTTATACACGTGACGGTGTCTTCACCTCTCCCGGTTATCGTTGTCCGCTGGCAGGATCGGCGCTCCACGGCCCGGAGCGAGAGGGCATGCGGCCTTCTCCGGCGACAACTTGATGGGTGTGGTGTGACTATGTCCGATGGTTTCACTTGGAGACGTGGTGGCATCTCTAGTTAGTTGTTTTGGGTGCCTCATCAGGGTGTGGCTACTCCGGTTTTTCCTGTTTATCTTTGATCTGCCTTTGTAAGAGGGTTTTCTCATCACTATGTATCTGTTTGGCCGTATGGCTTTATTTATAAAGCGGGGCGAAAGCCTGTTTCGTGGAAGTTGGCATATCCATCCATAGAGGCAACATATCAATTAAATCCAACCTATATTGTGTATCCACGCATTCTTTCATTTCCGGCCGAGAGATCTAAATCCTGTGCATTGCATCAAGTCGAAAGAAAATTTGCAATTGCATGTCTATTTCTTGACTTTATCAATGTTTATTTTTGTTAAAACCCTCCTAACTCTCTAGTCCCTGAAACCCCACTTGTGCTCCTTTGCACCAAATCAAGGGCGACGAGGCCATGGACGTCGTCCTCCTCAAGTTGCTTCGAGGCGCTACTTCAAGGTCGGCGCCGCCTTCGACATGCTCCACAAGACCGTCCGTTGGCATAGGGAGCCGAAGAGCTAGCCTCAGCGCAATTGACAAATCCTTAAGTTGGCATTCTGTTTTAAGCAAAACCTAATTATGGCTGGAGATCTGGAGACTAAATCGACCACACAGTCCGAGTACTAGCACCGTACCAACATAACTGGATTCTGTTAAAAAAACATAATTAGATGGACCAAATCCATGCAAAACATTAAGCCAAAATAATGTAGCAGCACTCTGCCGTCCATGCAAATCAATCCATGATCTTGCAACAAGTACCACATACAGAAAACTCTGTTACAATTGATGATCCGACGTTAAGGATGGCAATGAGTAGGGTATGGGACGGGTAGAGAAATACCATACCCATACCCGTGTAGTCAATGGGTAAATAATTCTACCCACACCCGTACCCGCGGGTATGAAACTTTACCCGTACCCATATCCGAAGGATACCCATACCCATTGGGTACCCAACGGGTAGATTAAATAGTACACAAGTTATTCATAAATTTACATACCCACGGGTATAAAGTTATACCTGTGCCCTACCCGCGACTTAACGGGTAGGGTACGGGTACTACCCATGGGTATAAAATTGTGCCCATACCCTACCCATGCGGGTACCGACGTAAGGGACAACCAGCTCTGCAAACAAGACACTATGGCTAATTAGATTTTTCACACACAAATTGGGCCGCCCCGTGTGAGTTACATCCTCTAAATCCTCTAATGAACACCCCAGGATGGAGTGTTTTCCCCGAATCCCGGTGCGCCGCACGGATAATGGCTTTTTTGGATTGCAGGATTTAAAAAGCGTAGGAATACGGAAAACACAGAATTGAGATGTCATGTGAAATGGATTCCCACAGGATTCTGAAACGCAAGAATTGAACACGGGAATTTTGAAGGATTGATGAGAGAGAGTAGAGAGCGACAAAGTGAAAGCGCATTGGATTTCGTGTAGGAAAATTAAAATAAGGTTTAATCTCATGTTCATAATCCTATGAAATTGCAGGCATAGGAATGGATTACGTAGGAATTTGATGGCCCACCCCTATGATCCAAAAGGCTTCCATAGTATTCAAACTCTCCAAAATTGCTACAAAAATCCTACAATCCAAAGAGGGCCTAAAAGTCTGGTGCAGCGCCTATATATAGATTTCTCAAAAAAAAATCATCCCCGTTCATGGACAATAATCCTCATCTCCAACCCAGAGAGGTCAAGACTCGCATCTGGTACAGTACTGGATAGGTAAAAATGTAGCAGTGTTCCTGAAACCGAATGAGCTCAGATTAGCACCACAAGCTCTGCCCCACTTTCATGCATTAAAACTCATTTTGCTTTCCTGGCACATGAGTACATGACAGTTGACACTGGATGCACCAGCTCGTGCTGCCCCATAAATTCATTCCCTCTCAGAGCATCTCCAACCACAATGGTTAAATTTGGCCCCCAAATTGTCCGTGCGTGTCCGCGGACAGTGACCGGACCGCCCCTAAAAGTGGTCTCCTCCAACCATGTATCTCAAAGTCTATTCAAAATGTGGGATCATTTGCATGTAATTGGTATAGAAGGAGAGAGAAGAATCTATGAAGGATAAAAGAAAGGTAAACAAAGGAAAAGCTTTCCACCCGGACGCCCCCAAACCCTCCCCACATATGGGATGGCTTTGGGGGTTGCCGGACAGACCGGACGACATTTGGGGATGGTTTGGGGGAGGCAGTTGGGTGCATGTTTTTAGCTCAAATCGTGTCCGGGATGTCCGCCCGGATGTTTGGGGCGTTTTGGCAACTCCGGTTGGAGATGCTCTCAGCCATGCAATCCAATCCACCAACATACATCTCACCTCCACCTCGGTAGCTCCATTATAAACGTGCAATTCACACGAGCATGCACACACAAGCAATACTTTCTCCGGCCATCTCAGACATTCACAATGCAGCACCGCGCTTGGTACGATAGCTCCGGTGGTGAGCTAGACGTGTTCGTAGCAACGCGCTACTTCGACGGCCTTGCCGACCTTGCTGCCCGCCCTGTCACTGTCAGGGAGCCTGAAGACCTGATGATCGAAATGAAAGTTATGCATGACATGAACTCATGAAGCACATGGAGGAAAGCTGGGACTGGGAGCTGAGTCTAAGAGCAACCTCGCCGCCTCCGTCGGCTCCCTCCTATCCCCCTCATCGAGCTTTCCTACGAATCAGCTGGCGGTGAGCTTTCGAGTGAATCAGCCGGAGTCAAGCAATACAAACACCACAACGTCGGGAGACCGCGACGAGCCGCCCCAGGACTCATCGTCGTCCTCGCGCGGCCATGATTTGGGCGAGGTGGTGGGAGACAGGAGGCTGCAGGGCGTTCGTGTTGTGAGGGGCGCCAGTGGCAGCGAGGAAAGGTGGGTGGTGACATGCGGCGGGCATGCTTTGGAAGAGAAGCGCCATGTCGTCCGTCGGAAGATTGTTGATGCGCCACTGGGTGATCAGGCCGTCGAAGGAGTGGACGATGGCGATGATGGTGGTTCGGACTCTGACACTAGCTCTGATCTATTTGAGTTGGATTTGGAAGATGCGAATAACTATCGCACTACATGGCGAACTGGCGATTAGCCGAAGGTGCGAGTGACTTAACAATTTGACCTAATTGTATGTGATGTGTACTTATAGCGGAATTGCTATATCACAAGCTGCGTAAGGGCATGTACAATGGGGTGCCATCAGCCTTCTCTTAGCGTTGACACTAGGATATTTGTCTAGTTGGAGGAGAGAAAATGGAGAAAGATGATGCTGCCTTCCTTAGCCAAGAGATGATCTCTTACGAAATGAAAGAAGGCTAATTTCACCATTGTACCATTTGTCTTTTCTTATAAATACAATTTTCTACTAAAATATAATTAATTCTCATTAATTGCTAGGGATGGCAATAAGAGAGAATGCATTGTACAACTTATAATTTTGTCATCTCTATATGATGTGGATGGCTAAGAGAAGCGCGCCTTCCTAACATTGTACATGCCCTAACTCCGTGCATATATGCCAAGGAAAAAATAGCGCGCTACAAAATATAGCGTCGGACTTAAAACACACGATTAGCATGGTATATCGCGCTATAGCGTGCTATTAGCGAGATAGTGTGCACTGATACATTTAGCAAGACACCTCTCGAAACGCTATAGCGTGCTTTTTTTTCCACGATATATGCAGACGTATAGATCACAAGAGAAAAGTTAGGCGTGTCTCCTGTCAAGTCACTTGCGCAGCCACTGTGCACCTGTCAAGCGTGTCTCCTCTTGTCGAGACACAAACGGATAGATTTAGCAGCAGTGGTTTAATTTGCGAGCGCTTCATATTTTCCGTGATCCATTATGTACGCACATTCATCACTTCATGTGGCATGTTATGGAGCATTACTAGTTGTGCGTTACAACCTTTGATATATGAACTTGACGAGTAATTTCAGTGTATTGTTGATCATGTGGCTTTGAAGGTTAAGCCCTGTCCCTCAGGCACCAAAATGCATAATCAATGTTACTTTGGACCCTTATATTTGAAACACTACAGATTTTATTACCAAACTTCACTGCGTTTCATGATTCATAACGAAATAAAAGGCAATCATATCCAGGCCAACCAAGTTGCAGAGAGTAAGAAAAAGACAGTAACAAACATCTAGCCAGATCTATGGGGAAAAAAAGACAACCATGAAACAAAATCATATGAACGTCTTGAAGAACCATATGAAGTATTATCTGTATGAAGGCTACAACTCATCGTCGCAAAAAAGTACATGGCCAGAGATAACAAGAGGTCGGCCTGGAAAGCACAACCCGACCCTAGAACTAGATAAGTGGAGGTCTCTCTCCTCTTCACTGGGTGGTGGTCGTGGTGCCGATGATGTCCGAGTCACCTGAAGGTTGTGCATAATTGATCAGTACAAGATTCAGGGTGCCAAATCTAAATAGCTTGGAAGAGATTTAGATGTTAACGAACCAGGATCGATAATGCTGAGACAGCACACCCGGTAGTATTTTCCACAGGCAGTTCCAAGATCAACATTGTCTGAAAGGGAATAGGCATATTATTGAAGTGCATTCCTAAATTGTGCAACAGC
Organism: Poa pratensis; assembly: GCA_947311845.1. Taxonomy (NCBI): domain Eukaryota; kingdom Viridiplantae; phylum Streptophyta; class Magnoliopsida; order Poales; family Poaceae; genus Poa; species Poa pratensis. The sequence goes on from CAMZMU010000037.1 coordinate 19,561,422, forward strand.
TATTGGAATAGCAAAGCAATGAAATGCATGGTTCAATAAGGAAAGAAATTATCTTACTTCCGTGGAAATGGTGCACACTAATTTTTGCCAACATGGCGTAGTACTCGATCTCTGACTTCCTAAGCGGAGGGCAGTTGTTCGCAAGGATAATTAGCTTCCCTGAACATATAAAACAAAAATCTTCCATTAGTATGCAGAATCACAAGGCAAATGACTAAAGGAGATCAATACAGCAGTCATCCTGAAATCCAATGTATATATGAATGCAAAGAATGCTGCACTAGGGAATCCTTATCTCATGAAACCAGTTCAAACAACACAATGCAATAAGTAACATTTTTGACAAATAACAAGTATCTCAACCTCCTATTGTACACCAGATATTAATATCTTGGAGAAGTCTTAATAGAGAGGCTGTCATTGCTCTAGGGCACTGCATTTATCTCCAGGGCGACAAAAAGAAGCCAAAGAGCCAAATTTCAGTCCCATTCTACTATTCAAAATCCTATCAGTATGAAGTACAAACACAGAAATATCATTACAGGAACACATCACACTGTAATAAAATTCCGGAAGTGCAAAGGGATACCAAGAACTCAAACAGAAATGACCTAGATGGGGCAAATTGAATCTTTCCATCAAACATATAAGGATGTCATCAGAGCAAGCCAGAGAGGTAAATTTGAGCCCCATTCTACAATCAGAGTCTCAACACTAAAACAAGTACAGAGGGTATAGAAGTTTCAATATGCAGAAATACAAAAATACACAAATAGTACTATCAACAACAAAACGCAATTTTTTTATTCTTCCATTGCTCCCAAGGCAGCTTAAGCAGCCAAGGAGGTAGACTTCAAACCCATTCAACAACCGAAAATCACAAGACTACAAACTACAAACTGGACCAAACATATTCAGAGCAAATGCTCAAGTTGCAAGGAACTTCTGACGTACACACGACCCACCTCATAATGCAAACAGTATTAGCAAACGAAAATGTTACAACCTCCCATTATCCACTAGACATTGAAGAGGTCTTGGAGAAGTGTTGATCAAGAGGTTGTTAGTTCTAGGGCGCTGTATTCATCTCTAAGGCACAGCCAAAGCAAGCCAATGAGGTAAACTTCAGTCCCATTCCACGAATCAAAATTTCTAGGTTTCATTACATTAAGTTATTACTCCACACAAAAACAACTACCACAATTATAATCGATAGCCACAGAAGAAACGTTAACTCAAGCACTAAAGTCAACACGCAGATCTGTAAGCAGATTGATTACGACAAGCTAATCACGCCCGAGCAATCAGTAGAACAAACTCTAAACCACTACGCTCCGTCGATCCGGCAAACGCACGAACTAATCAACCAGCCACACACACCTATGGATCAAATCAACATTGAGAGAACAAAGCGCAAAACAGGGAGCTGATCCGTACGTACCCTTGGAGTTGCGCAGCGTCTTGAGGACGGTCCTGTAGCCGAGCGTGTACTTGCCGCTCTTCATCACGAGCTGCAGCTTGTTGTTGATGTTCTCCGAGGTCTTCTTCTGCAGCGCGCATCGATGGAAACCAGTGAGAAAACGACCGACACAAACCAACTCGAAATGGGAGGATCGATTAGGGTTCGTACCGCCTTCTTGGTGGGAGCCATCGTTCCGAGCGGCCGCGGCGAGCGATGGGAGGCTTCGAGGGTGGAGGTGGCGGCGGCGCGACAAATGAAGGGCTCGCTAGGGTTTCAGCGAGAGGAAGTTTATAGGTGCGGCGGTGGAGACGAAATGGGCCTGGGCCTTTCCTTGACGTAGCTGGGCCTTAATGGGCCTGGTCGAGCCCAACAAGTTACCGAATGGCTGACAAGGTGGGCCCGTGTTGTCATATAGAATGCTCCTAGTTGTTCTGAAGTCTCAGCCCATATCGCCTTTGATTGAGAAAAACCCTAGCACGAGCCGTACCGCCGCCGCCGTAGAAGCGATGAGGGCGTCGTCGGCGGAGATGAACGGGGAGGGGAAGGGCAAGAGGAAGGTGCTGGACATCCTCGCGGGCTCCGACTCCGACGACTCCGACGCGCCCGCCGAGGACGGCTCGAAGATCCAGATCAACGAGGAGTACGCGCGCCGCTTCGAGCACAACAAGCGGCGCGAGGCGCTGCAGCGCCGCGAGGAGCAGAAGAAGAAGGGCCTCATCGCCGAGTCCGACGGCGAGGACGACGAGTCGTCGTCGTCGGATGAGGACGTCGCCGTGGCCGCCGCCTCCCGCCGCGTCGACCGGAAGATGCTTCAGGTCATACGCCGCATCCGCAGCGGCGACAGCGCCATCTTCGACAAGGAGGTGAATGTCTACTCCTCCTCCTCATCTGAGGACGAGGCCGGCGAGGAGGGGGATCCCAAGGAGGGGAAGAATGCCAAGAAGGAGCGGCCAATGTACCTCAAGGACGTGAACGCCCAGCACCTGATTGAGGAGGGCCCCGAGTTCGCGGAGCAGACTGGCCGCGGCAACAAGTACGACAGGATTGCTTACGACGACCACCAGAGGGAGGGCCTGAAGGAGTTCCTTGAGGCAGAGAAGAAGGCGTTAGGCGATGGTGATGGCGAGGAGGACGATGATTTGTTCATGGAGAAGCAGGCTGATGGAGATGGTGGCGAGAGTGATGAGGATGAAGATGAGAAGCAGACAGAGGAGCTGGCGGGTGAGGTTTTTGGCAAGGATGAGGAGCTGGATGATGACGAGAAGTTCTTGAAGGATTACATCCTCAATAGGCCCTACCTTGAAACTGGGGTGGGCAATAATTTCTCTCTGGAGGATATCCAGGAGGAAGAGGCTGAGATCGAAAAGTGGGAGGAGTATGAGAAGAATTGTGCCCTCGCGAAGCATAATTTCCGGCATGAGGAGATGGCAGCGTCAGAGGCGACAGTGACTGATCGGGTAATCGGACACCCCCGTGTTATTGAGGGGTCAGTGAGGAAGAAGGAGAGCAGCAGGAAGAAGCAGCGGAAGAGCAAAGAGGAACGGAAAGCACAGTTCAAGCAGGAGCAGGCAGAGGAGCTGAAGCATCTGAAGAATTTGAAGAAGAAAGAGATTGCTGAGAAGCTCGAGAAGATCCGGATGATTGCTGGAATTGAAGGGGATGCTGCTTGCAAGCTTGGTGCAGATGACCTGGAGGAGGATTTTGATCCAGAGGACTATGACAGGAAAATGCAGGAGATGTTTGATGAGAAGTACTATGGTGCTGATGAGGTTGATCCTGGGTTTGGAAGTGGGGACGATTTTGATTTGGACAAACCTGATTTTGACAAGGAAGATGAAATCCTTGGGCTAACTAAAGAGTGGTCTATTGCTGATGAGGATGGGTCTACTGCTAGTGGTGAGAAAGCTATCAGCGACAAGAAGAAGAAAAATAAGGAGCTTGCAGATGGTGGCGAGGCAGGTGAGAAAAGTAAAGGGAAGATCTCTCTCAAGGACAAGGTGGAGCTTGAGAAGGAGCTTGACGAGTACTATAGGCTAGACTACGAGGACACCATTGGGGATCTGAAGACTCGGTTCAGGTATAGGAAAGTTCAGCCAAACAATTATGGCCTGAAGACCAAGGAGATATTGCTAGCAGATGACAGGGATTTGAACCAATATGTTTCCATAAAGAAGCTAGCACCATATAGGGAGGATGAATGGCAGGTGACCCATCATATGAGGAAGAACAAAGATTTGATCCTTGGAGGAAAGCAGAATGACGATAAGAAGATCAAAGCTCACAAGACATTCAAGTCTGAGGAAGGTCCTAGTTCTGAAAAGCCAAGTAAAGATAAGCTGACATTTGACGAAGAAGAAACATATGCCAAGACAAAGTCAGGCAAGAAGGTCAAGAGATCTAGGTCCGAGGAAGATCCTAGTTCTGAAGAGACATGTGCCAAGACAAAGTCAGAAGGCAAGAAGGTCAAGACTGGCAAGAGATCTAGGTCTGAGGAAGACCCTAGTTCTGAAGATTCAGAGAAAGACAAACAGGCAAGTGAACAAGAAGAAACAGATGCCAAGGGAAAGTCAACTAGAAGTAAACGGAGAAATGTTCGGAGGAAGGAGTTGCGTATTGCTCCGAGCAGACTGAAGGCATATGGGATGTCATAGATCCACAGGGTCACAAGAGCAATTGAGTTTTGGTTTCTAATGCACTTCTGTGCTGTGTTATCCTAGTGGAAAAATCTGTTTGGAGCCATAAATATATATTTAAGTAGTATATGTTTCTTCTGTTCTGGGAAGTTGCAAACCCAGTGTTATCCTAGTATAAACTTATTTGTCCCTGCAAGTTTTGAAGACAGTTGAGCAATATAATTATCTTAGCTTTGCAGCTACAGTTTTATTTCTTTGTGATTTCTGGATGATGGGTAACAGGAATGCTTATCTTATCATCATATCTCTGTGATTTGACAGACGAATTCACATATGCTAGTAGTGATACAGCCCTTTTTTCCTTGAGCAATTTCGGTTGCTTTTAAACATTTTACACTTCCTATAGTAGTGCTTACCATCTTGTTTTGACAGATTGTCTAAATCTGGCAGCATATGCATGTGAATGCCATCTTCATTTGCTTAGTATAGTAGCTGTGACAGTTTCCCATTTTTATGTACAGTATAAACTGTGAGTAGTCAGATCAGAACTAAGACAATGCAGTAAACTAAAACCTGGTTGGGCCTGACCGAGTAAAGACCAAATCAAAGTAGCCCTAGAGCAGTGGCAACCAGGTCAACACAAATATTCTTTTGGCCTGGCGTCTTCCTTTTATCATCTGATTTCTCTATTCTTTGTCATCTTGCGCTAGACACTGAAAAGAAAGTACTTGGTGAGTTTATTCCCTTTTGTTGGTTGTTGCACATGTCCCTCTCTTGTGTCGTCACTGTCTTCAACACCCCAACGTTAGTTCTCACAGAGGAACTGTTTATATATATATACGTCCCTTTTTGTTCCCAACTACTGTTTCCAGTTCGTGCCCGTGCTGTTCCCCAATCCTTCTTCTTCCCAGAGACCTGTGATACAATCTGCTCATCCTGCAGTAGTGCTTACCCTTCTGATTTCTTGTGTGGAACAGGGTAGATTTGTACTGGTTAACTGCCGGTTTTGGGTGCACTAGGCTTCTTACCTGTATTTGTTTCCTTCAGTTATTAGTTTCCCTAGTCAAACTACCAGTTGAAGCTACTCTTGCTGCTGTGCAATGTCCACGACCGAAAGCAGGAAGCTGTCGGACGACTATGATGTCGTGGATGTCCTCGGCCGAGGCGGTTCTCGATAGTGAGAAGAGGAGTAAGCAAGTCCGAAGGAAACACCCAGGTTGCGATAAAGACTCTCCGAAGGCTCGGCCCAGCGACGAAGGGGATGCAGCAAGGGTCAAAGGGCGCGCCGAGCTTGGGCCTCCCGATGTGGAAGCAGGTATCCATCTCCGACGCGTTGCTCACTAACGAGATACTTGTCATGAGGAGGATAGTGGAGAACGTTGCGCCGCATCCAAATGTTATCAGCCTGCATGATGTGTATGAGGATGAGAATGGCGTGCACCTTGTCCTCGAGCTGTGCTCTGGCGGTGAGCTGTTTGACAGGATTATAGGGCGTGACCGATACTCGGAGTTCGATGCGGCTGCTATCATTCGGCAGATCGCTGGTGGGTTGAAAGCTCTTCATAAGGCAAACATCATACATAGAGACTAGAAGCCGGAGAATTGCCTGTCGCACCCTTTGTCCGCCTGGTGGGTACCTCTGTCAACTCAACTCCCCTCTCTATCCAAGGTTTTGAGTGCACAGCATGATGGAAGCTTTTGTTGCCTTGCAGGTTAAGGAACTCACTGGCTTTCACACGGAGAAAATGCCCCCACGAAAAGAGTGTGGCGCTGGACTCCTCAAGCGCTCGTTTCATTGCAGGAGGTCAATTCTGAAACCTGTCATCTATAGTTGAATGAATCTGATGGTTTGATTACAGAACTGTAATGCACATTAACTTGATATCCGAAAATCATGAATTGTGTGATAGATAAATGTGTTGTCATAATTCATAGTTTCTGAATGCTCTGGTATTAAATCGATTCTCTGTGTTTAGCTGTTGTTTCTAGTAGCATGCTTCTTTTTTTGTGTCTGGTAACTCAAAACTAAAATGTACTGATGAGGGGAAGGGCATCAGGGCATGCATGCAGAACTGAACTATTGTTTAGATTCCATTTTCCTTGTAGAATAAGCATGTCATTGAGAGGTGAAGGAAGACGTAATGATCGACACTACCTTAAATTTTGAATCAGGAAGAGGATCGTGCAATCCAAAAAACTGAATGTTGTCATGTGATGGTTATGTGTCCAAAGTCCAAACGCCGAATTATTCTCTTTATATGTATCCAGTACAACAAGAAAAGTACTTTAGAACCATCAAGTTTATCATCCATTTATACAAGATTGTTATTGTATGGAAAATAGTCTCCTCTTGCCAAAAATACCTTATTCTGCATCACCAGCAAAATTAACATTGAGGTTACTTTATTCTTTTGACCTATGAAATAAGTTAATGTCACTATTCTGTTTGCTTTGACTTGACACATGATATTCTTTTCCATTCCCTATGCAGGCGGCAGAGTATCACTTGGTAGACATGTTTGAAAGGGCAAATCTCTGCGCCATCCATGCGAAGCGTGTTACCATCAGTAAGTTGTCGCTGAATGAACACTTATTTTCTTTTACAGTATTATGCAACAGGAAACACGCCAGGGTTGTAAAAGCATTTCAATGACAGGGTCATATTTGCTTTAATTTATTGTGATATCTAGTTTCAGGATTATTTGAATTTGCAAAAATTCTAATGAAAGTTATGATGATGTGCAATTATCAGATCTCAGCAGCTCCTTGTATTTCTTATTCTCAATGAACATGTCAAGAGACAGTAGATATGCTAACAATTATGGCCTGTGAGAGGGATGGTCCAGGACTATAGTAGGAAATTCAGGGTTGATTACCTGTTAATCTTGAGGATATAAACATAGCATCAAGCCAGAATTTTTACTCGTAAAATCTGTTTTATTTCCTCCTTAAAGCTTGGGAACTGTTTTATTATAACAAGTAGATATCACTAGAACCGTTATCATCGTTGTTGTATCGTAACAAATCATAGAATGTTTCAACTAGCTTTGATCTGTATATATCTGAAGGGAAATGCTCCTGTTAATCTTGAGGATATAAACATAGCATCAAGCCAGAATTTTTACTCGTAAAATCTGTTTTATTTTACTCTTTAAAGCTTGGGAACTGTTTTATTATAACAAGTAGATATCACTAGAACCGTTATCATCGTTGTTGTATCGTAACAAATCATAGATGTTTTCAACTAGATTTGATTTGTATATATCTGAAGGGAAATGGTCCTGGACTAATGGAACTGTTTAATGAAGAAAATACACGTATAGTACCTTCATTTAGTAGCATGTCCACATTCACCTGACCTTTTTCTTTTGCTGCTACAGTGCAAAAGGACATACACCTCGCCAGGCGTATTGCGGGACAAAGGCTATGGTGATACTAATGGAAGGCAAAGACCGTGGTGGTACTGATGGGGAGACGTTTTCTGTATTGTTGATCGCAATGGCAGTGGTGATAGCGATTGAATATGTTCATGTGTTAGAAGCATTGTAGATGTATCTTCATTTAGTTAGCATGTCTTCGAAGTTGATTCTGATTTTACATTTACATGGTAGGGGTCATTTGACTGTGTTCAGCCTTTGAGCTTCTTTTCAATTGATCCAGTTCAGAGTTTCTGCATAACATTCCAAGCATGCAGATTGTGAAACTGACTTGAAATTGTTATGTGGGACGAGGAGAAACCAAGAAGTGTTGTGTACAAACATTTGAAACTATTTGCTCTGATCTCATTATTTCTCTCCTTTTGAAACGAGCAAAGCGTGCTGTATCATGGAGGTACAGACGTGCAGTAGTTGTGTTGGACTTCGTTATGGTGAAATTTTCATGTATGTTCAAGTGTATGGTTAAATTATTCCAACTCGTGTTTATAAAGTGTCTTCTACCTCTCCAAGATTCCACGGACAAAAGATGAGCTTAAAAATCTCAGTGAGCGTCCTGAAATCAGCATAAACTTTTGTCATCACAAAGGAGTTTAGGCTGGTGCTACGACTATGACACATCCTCTCGGTTTCAATTCCAAGTCAGGATCTGATGCAGTGTGAAGTTCATAGCGACAGCCACATCTACTGCACCGGTCAAACCATTCTTCCTGAGATGCAACGATGATGATCACAGCTTGACGAGTGTCGTGATGCAGACAGGATGCACATAGATATGATCACGACTCATATGGGAATTGGCCGTCACTTTCTCACCAAAAATATCTTTGCTAAAACATAGCGGCTCATCAGGTCACACCCAGTGCCACTCTCTGCCAGAAACAACAGCAAAGACACTTTCTTTGGCCATGGCGACATGCAGACAGGTATAACTTATCATGGAACAAGCTCTGATAGAATTAAACATCTGCCTGGCAGATTTACACACTGACAAAGCCTCGGAAGAGATCATCTGGGACATGCGCCTAGGGCTGCTACTGATCTACAAACTCTGAACCACCGGCCTGGGACAAGCTAAAACCTCGAGCTACCAACTGTTTCTGCCGCAAGCACAGGAAATATATAAGTGCTATAATCTACAAAATTTACTATGAACATTGCCATCACCATCAAACGGGGGAGGAACTTGTTCTCCGGAGTTGATACTTGGGTTCTGGGGGTGGTGCGGAGATTATTAGATTGTCCAACTCCTGAAAAATTTGTGAAATGGAAGAAAGAAAACCCAGTAAGCATTAATAGGAGACATCAAACATGACATGAATACTACTTAACAAGATGTCATAAGCTAAGCAGTATCGCACAGAAGTGTGAGGCTAAGAATTTACATGGAAGGATATTTGTCTGGATATTTGCTACAGATGATTGATATCATCATTACTTCTCCACGTAATATGATATGTTTAATAGAATATTAAATACTTAGAGGTCAAGTTAATGCAGTGAGACAAATCAGTAAATAAGGGTTGATAACGTTCTGAACAACTTCATTTTTGAATAAAATCAAATAGGCCGCTGCTCATATTTTGAACAATGGTTACGTCCATGCTAACACAATCTAGCGTATACTAGTATCATCTGGTACGTTTTGACCTTTCGAAAGAAAAGCGCCTCATAATCTTTATGTCAATGCCAATTGCCAAAACTTAGTTAGCTTAGCTACAATGGTTATGTCCATGCTAACACAATCTAGCCTATACTAGTATCATCTGGTATGTTGTGACCTTTGACAGAAAAGCACGCCATAATCTTTATGTCAATGCCAATTGCCAAATTTAGTTAGCTTAGCTCAGTAAACAAGAAAAACAACTTTGGGACTCTTCTTTCTATACAGTTTCAATGGATGTTTGAACACAAACAAACAAAAAAGTGATATGACCACAGGTTTATGTGTATGACAGCACGGTATTGTAGAAACAAAAAGTAAATCAAAATGAGTGGTGACAACATAGATACTACAGGTAAGCAAAGTGTAATATTTGTAAGGATGGTGGTTATAGACCAAACTAACATGGGCACATCATACAACACACTTAATGCACATGCTATTATTGGGACCAAGTAGAAAGTAGTTACAGAATCGGCTAGTGTGACACAGAAATTGGTTTGACCATCTGAACAAGAACAGCGTTACATGAACTTACAATTCATACAACACATAATGTAATGCTGTAGTCAAATATCCTCCACCAAAAAGAAGGGGGATAGGTAACAATGTTAAGATAAAAGGATATAAAGTACCTTCTGCCACTTTAGCCTCTCGTTCTCCTCCTCTAGATGAGATACCTTGTTTTCAAGCTCATTAGTGTAAGCCTGCCAAGAAGAATGCACTTGGTTATTAATACTCCACATTAGAATAGCGTAGAAGAACAATACACCACTCCAGTGGCATGGCACCTAATAACATGATATGCTTGCAGTTTTAGGCTAAACAATGTACGAGAGATTTATCGAAATCATTATACTAGACGATACATTTCCATTATGCTTTGATGTTTATAGCATTACAAAATTCAATACGTAGAAAAACAGAAAAAGACGGGAGAATAGAAGTAAACCTGCTTCCTTGCTCTTGATCGCGCAGCTGATTCCCTGTTTTTTATCATTCTCTTCTGCCTTCTTTCTACAACCTTATCAGGTACACCCCCTGAGGCAGCACGCTTGCGCCCAGGTGTCTGAGGATCCGAAAGTGCACTGAGCATGGGTGAAGTCATTTGGCCATCTGAGTAAATCGATTCCATGATAGCTCCTGTAGCGACAGCCAGTGGCTGAGGGGCCAGTTGGCCTGCCATGAAAGAACCTGCCATGCTTGGATGTGGAGGCTCCAAAGCTTGCTGCTGGTACTGCTGTAACCACTGTGCCTGTGCTGTGGCGCTCAAACTGGGCGCAACAGCCGCGATCACACTGCTCCCAGCTGCATCCATGTTGGCTGGCAAGTCACTGGAATCCTTCAAATGCCCTTCAGTGACAACCCCAGCTTTCACCAGGAAATCCTCAAGTGTCATCTCCCCAAGCGTCGGCTGCCTCTCCCGCCTCCGCCGGCCACCCTCGTCGCCACTTCTCTTGGACGAATCCATGATGCCCTTCCACACCTCATCCACGGTCTTCTTGCATAGCTCCGGAGGCATGGTGATGCTCCCCTTGCGATGCAGGGCCGATGGCGGCTCGGACGGGCCAGCGACGCCACCGTCGGGGTCCACACCTTCAGGAAACACGCTCTTGAGCAGCTCGTCGAGGTTCATGCTAGGCAAGGGCTCTGTCAGCTGGTTCTGCACCTCGTTGAGGGTGAGGCTGTACATGGACCCTTGCCTCGCCAGGCCCTGCGCCTGCCCGCGCTGCGTCCCCGAGCCAGCATAGCCGCCGCCTCCAGCCTGTGACTGCGAGTGCGACGCCATTGCCTGAATCATGAACCGGCGCTCTCCTGAACAGGTCGCCCCTATGGGGATTCCGGACACCCCGGCAAAAACCTCGGGAACAACGACGCCTAAAGCAGGCTCCTTTCCAGCGGCGAAGCCTCGGCACAGAGATTGCCGAACCGCAGATCCACCAGACGGCACACGGGTGCAACAGCACGCACCAGCGGACGGACCTGCTATAGAAAGGCAGCAGTTTGCATCAGACAGAATCGCACAGGAGTTCCGTACAAGCACAAGCGCAAACACGAGGAAATCAAAGGGAATGTAATCCAACCTCGAATTATCTACGGAGACGACGGTAAGCAGCGGATTTCGAGGGTGGTCCGGCGACCGGATCTCCAGTGCTCCAGCCTCCCAGCTGGAACCCGCACCGATTCGGCCGTGGATTCCGCCTGATTCCCGCCCGCCTGGCGCCGGATCGCGGCCTCGTGCGGTCAGGCCTGGCTCGGGCTGCTAGCGCCTACCATTGGGGGAGGAGGCGACGGCGGTGGGGTTCTTGGGAGAGGCAGAGGCCATGGTGGAAGTGGGACTGGAGGAGAAGAAAGAAACTGCTGCGGGTTGTGATGCGGAACCGTGGGCGACGGGGGGGAATGGGCCCACCGTGAAGCGGAAATGGGCCTGGTCACTTCCGCCAAGTGGATAAAGATGCCGGATTGGGGGCGTGTCAGACTCCAGTTTGAGCCATACCAACAAAATGCGAGTATGCGACCCTTTCCTCCAAAAAGAAAGATATCTGTTGTCTGTCGACTCAAATGAAACGTGCTATTAGGATGTCGTGTTAGAGCATCTGCAGCCAGATGGTCAAATTTGGCCCTAAAACGTGTCTGGATGTGTCCGCTTTGAACTCTCAAAAGTGTGTGTCTCCAATCATATACCCCAAAATCCTCCTAAATTGTCCGATCACTTGCATGTGATTGGTGGAGATGAAGAGAGAAAGAAAAAAGAAAGAGAAAACAAATAGATAAAGTGGTCCAATGTGGTCCGTGTCCTATGTGGCAGCCTGTCCGGGCATGTCCGGGCGCCCCCAGACCCACCCCACATATGGGATAAGTTTGGGGGGAGCCGGACAGCCCGGACGTTTAGGGAGAGTTTGGGGGGACCGGTTGGGTAGCAATTTTACCCTATTTTATGTCTGGTCACTGTCCGAGCTGTCAGCCCGGACGTTTGGGGAGGATTTGATAACCCCGGTTGGAGATGCTCTTACCCCTAAAAAAAAAGAATGATGTGTTAAGTGGCGTTCGAGCGAGTCCCCTAGTGTTTTATGTCCTCTGTGGCAACGGTGCCGTGAGTTGTTTTGTCCACTGCAGAAAGCTACATCTACTCCCCTCCTCACACTGCTCTTACCTCGTGTAGGTGCAGTCGAAAGAAGGGGGTCTAGGGCTGTTGCATGGCCGATCAATCATAATCTAGAGGATGGCGCGGGAAGGGGATTAAAGATTCAAAAAAGCTCCCATAGAGGTTGCATCTGCAGGGATCTCGTTCGGGGAGAGGAGGTTGATCAATCTAAATGCATGGCTGGCCCTAGCAAGACTATATACACTTAAGAGCATCATTCAGGGGCGTTGATCTGTGACATGTGTGCAACATGGATCCATGCCCGTGAGGTGGTGTGGAGGATGATCAACCCAAACTTGTTCTCAATGCAATTCAACTGTTTAGGGGATTGCAGTTCAAATGTTTTTGTTTGTTGCCATGATCGCTATGTGTTCTGGGATTGGACTCTACTTGCCCTTACCTATAGTGTGTGATATGGTTTTTTATTTTGTGTGTAGCATATTTTGGTTTTGTGGCTTCACCACTTAGCATTGTATGTATTGTACTCCCTCCGTTTTTTAATATAAGATGTTTTAGCATTTGTCCACATTCACATGTGTACAAATGTATGTAGACATGTTTTAGTATGTGTGTCCACTTTATTTAGTATGTATCTAGACAACATGTACAACCCCTAAAACATCTTATATTAAAAAACGGAGGAAGTAGTAGCTTGTTGTATGCTTCTGTTTTGTGATATCATATTAGGTACCGTGTTTATTCAACTGCCTGTGTTGTAGGTCCGATGGTACAAGGTAGATGTTCTCACAATTTTCTTACTAGCATGCCACGCTTTGTTTTTATGCTTGGTGGTAACGTTCCTTAAGGAGGGGTGTTTTATTCTCTTTGCTCTTCCACTGGCTTCTGTCCTCCATCCTTCTTGAGTTCCTGGTCCCCATCGTCTGCAGTCTTGTTTGTCCCTTTGTTTTCCTTTGTCGCCTCGTAGTTATGGTCGTCGACTCGTCGTGGTTCTTGCTCCTTCATTATCTTATGATGTTGTGCTCATGTGTGCTTTCTTCGTCAGTTGGTGTTGCTTCCTGTTTCTCCTTTCTGTCTAGATCATTCTCCAAAGTCGGGTTCGTGAGGCACCGAGTTCCTCGTTCTCTCATGGCGATCCTCCCTCCTTTAGGGCTTCCTTACCCTGGAGGGCAAGCGGAAGGCTGCTACATGAGTGGTACGCAACCAAATAGTCAGCATCTGTTGGCTTGATGTGAATGAACGATGACACTTGGAGTAGAGGTTTTTGTGTTCAATGAGTGACAATGATGTTGATTCACTCGCTAGTTCTGAAGTCAGGTTTCGCCAGACCTTAGATCCACTCTTCCCCTGAATCTACTTGTTCTCTTGCGGTAGTCCTCTCTCTTTAGGGGCTTCCTTTCGCCGAGGGCGAGTGGAAGGATTTTGCTAGAGCTGAACCAAATAATCAGCATCAACTAGCTTGATGAAGACCGAAGATGCTGAATCTCTAATATTTGCGCAGAAATGGCAAGTGACGTTCTTGGCGTTGGAGGTGACAAATTTTGGTGCACTGTAGCCTGCTTTTGATGTGGGAGTAGATTTAGACCTCAATACTGTATCTTCTTCTTTGCACCAGAGTTGGTGCGGTTTTGTTATTATTATTGTTGAACCAAATTACCGGACACGGTGTTTTGACTCGTTGATGCATGTAAAATGCATACATGAACTTTGCACTTTAATTGCTTATATTCCAATCGTATTTGCATCATATAAGGGTTATATCAATGTTTTATCATGATTTTGGAAATATCTCAATGATTTCCTATTTTTATGGAATTAACCCTGCACAGGCAGAAAACCCCGTTTTCTTATTTTAATGTTTCAGGGACCCAAACGTCAACGAAATCACCTGCAAATTTACGGGCGTCAATATTTGGAAGGAAAAAGACCTGTGGGCAAAGGAAGCGAACAAGCGGAGGCCCGAGGCCCGAACGGGGGTGGCCCACGCGGCCAGGTACTGTGGCCGCGTGGGGCCCACCCGTTTGGCCCTCGTGGCTCCGTTGCCGTCAATCTTCGCTCCACCGACATTGTCTTGACCTAAAAACGCCTATAAAAAAGGTCCCCCGACGTTATCTGAAAGGAGCGCCGCACAAACACAGAAACACCGAAACGGAGATCAGGAGCTGCAGATTGGAGAGGGAAAACTCCGGCGGGGCGCTGCCGGCGTGGTCTCCATCTTCTCCATCGACTTCTCCACCGTCTCCATGATGAAGAGGGAGTAGTCCACCTCTGGACTATGGATTTGTGGAAGTAACTTATGTATCTCTCCTCTCTTGAGCTTCACTAATTAGCACCGTATGAGCTGCTGAACATGATTACGGTCACCGTTGTAATACCTTTGTGGTGGATCTTTATGAGTTAATATATGTTTGAGATTGCAATGTTTGTTTCAGTTATGAGTATAGATGCATATTATGTACCCCGTTCTTGTTTACTTGTTTTGATCAAGCATGTTTATGAGAGCGTGTGTGGGGGAACGTGTGCATTAGTTGGAGTAACGGGGGGTGGCTAGTGCAGTGAACGTGAGAGAAAGTTCTGCGATCCACTTTGGTATCTTTACCTTACTTTGTTGCCTCAATAGGGATAAACTAAAATACCATTCTACCGGGGATGTGGGTGTGACCATTGCCACTACTCCATGACTAGATCTAGCATGTTCTTATTTTCACTTCATGTCATGATACTTAATGCTATACTCTGAATTATCTTAATTACTGAGGTGTTATGATTTAGTTCGCATCTTGGTGGAGTATAAGAGAGGTTAATAACCAAAAGATCTCTATGTTAGGACGTGATGCCCATATATCTAAGTAACTTGTTATCAAACCCTGTGTTGCAATCTCATATGTTAACTGTGTGTGTTCCATTGTCTACCACTTTATAAAGAGAGAGTGCATTTGTGAAACTATGAACCCCAGTCCATTTTTAATCATAAGAAACACCTTTCCAACACCATATACCACTTTTCTATTTTCAGCCATCATTAAATCCGAAAATACAAAAATACTTTTCATCTTGCATACATCATTCAAAAACCCAAAAATATCATTTATCATTGCATCCACCATCATTGCATATTTATTTCTTGTTTGCATTGCATAACTATCCCGATATCATTCTTACACCTTGTGCTTGACAACCACAGGTGAGGTTGAGGACCAAAACATCTAACCTTGTTTTGTAGGTAACCAAAAGAAGGATAAGAAGATAAATCTACCACTTCAGATTCCCCGAGAGTTCGATATTAAACCCTCGAGTCACCCCTCGTGGGGAAAACTGTCTTCCACTTACTATACACTCTGCACTTGGAGTCTCAACCTAATCCCGTTTATTTGTGCAGGCATCAAGACTTGCTCTTCGGGATCATCAAGACGTTTTCTGGCGCCGTTGCCGGGGAATCGTAGCTGAGAGATTTATCCAAGGGTGTGCATCATCGCATTCATCTCACAACAAAGTCAACGTCACCAACTTGTGCTAACACCTAAGCTTGGGGAGGTTGCACCTACGTGAGCACCATCTTATCCATCTTTACTTACAAAGCAATTTATTTGTTTTGTTAGTGTCATTGCATATCATATCATATTTATTTCAGTTTTGCATAAAAAAACAAAAATACCAAAAAAACTTGCTATAATGGGAGAAAGAACTAAGCTGTGTGACTACACAAACACTCCTAATGATCAATTTATCACGAGAGCTATTGCCACACCTAAGATAAATGCTGAGAGTTATGAAGTAAGTCCTAGTTTGTTGAACTTGATAACTAGGGAACAATTTGGTGGTAGTGCTATGGAGGATGCCTCTATGCATCTTCATGATTTTGTTGAAATATGTGACATGCAAAAGTTTAAAATGTGGAAAGTGATATCCTAAAACTAAAGTTATTTCCTTTTTCACTTAGAGGAAAAGCTAAAGAGTGGTTGCATTTCTTGCCATCTGGTAGTATTAATTCTTGGGATGATCTAAAAGAAGCTTTCATTAAGAAATATTATCCCCCTGTTAAAATTTTGCAAAATAGAAACAACATCCTTTCTTTTAGGCAAAATGAAAATGAACATGTTGCTATGGCTTGGGATAGGATAAAACTTATGCTTAGAACTTGTCCCTCACATGGAGTTAATGAATGGACCATATTACACTCTACAATGGTTTAAACTACATGTCTAGAAACATACTTGATTCTGCTGCTGGAGGTGCTTTTATGAGTAAGACTATAGTAGAAGCTACAAATATATTGGAAAACATTTTACAAAACTATAGTCAATGGCATACTGATAGTTGATGACCCACAAGTATAGGGGATCGCAACAGTCTTCGAGGGAAGTAAAACCCAAATTTATTGATTCGACACAAGGGGAGCCAAAGAATAAATATAAGCCTTACCAGATGAATTGTCAGTTCAGCTGCACCTGTAGTAGACTTTCTCGACACAGATTATCAGTAGCAACGGTGATATAACAGCAGTAGTAACAAAGTAATAGCAGCAACAGTGTAACAAAGACAGCAGCAGTAATTTCAGTAAACAGCAGGATTAAAAGTACTGTAGGCATAGGGACGGATGTACGGGTGTTGCATGGATAAGAGCGCTCATGTAATAATCATAACTCAGGGCATTTGCAGGTAAACAATTATAAAAGCATCCTAGTACTAGTCAAACATAGGCATGTGTTCCGTATATAGTCGTACGTGCTCGCAATGAGAAACTTGCACAACATCTACTGTCCTGCCAGCCCGTTTGCAGCGGGGCCTCAAGGGAAACTACTGGCAATTAAGGTACTCCTTTTAATAAAGTACCGGAGCAATGCATTAACACTCCGTGAACACACGTAATCCTCAAGTCAAAGCCATCCCCTCCAGTTATCCCGGTTGCTGTCACTCCGGGGCCTCGGGTTCCGGACAATAACAGGTGAAAACAACTTGCAGATATGATCTAAAACATAATTATTCTCATGCATCAACAACATGTTCAGATCTGAGATCATGGCACTCGGGCCCTAGCGGCAAGCATTAATCACAACAAGTTGCAACAATGATAAATAGCACTAACAATGGATACTAGGCACCATGCCCTAACAATCTGGCAACTTATTACATGAACAATCTCATCCAATCCCCTCAGCCTACAGCAGGGAACTACTCACACATGGATGGGGGAATCATTGATGGTTGATGGAGAGGCGGTGGTGATGACGATGGTGATGATCTCCTCCGAATCCCCGTCCCGGCAGGGTGTCAGAACGGAACTTCTGATCCCCGGAATAGAGATCGCGGCGGCGGCGGAGCGTGGATGTGTTTCGCGAAATATGGTCGAACCCCCTCGATATTTAGGTCAAGGGCAATATATAGTCCAAAGGGGAGCGTCGGGGGCGACCGAGGTGGCCACGCCACACTTGGGCGCGGCCCCACCCCCAGCCGCGCCCAGCTATGGCGTGGCTGCCTGGTGTGGCCTCTCCGACTCCCCTTCTGGCTCCGTAGGTCTTCCGGTGAAATATGACGATCGCAATTGTTTTCGGAGTTTTTCTCGAAAGTTGACTTTTCTGCACAAAAAGAAGACACCAGGGCAATTCTGCTGAAAACAGCGTTAGTCCATGTTAGTTGCATCCAAATCATACAAGTTAGAGGTAAAACAACAGCAAAAGTGTTCGGAAAAGTAGATACGTTTTGGACGTATCAACTCCCCCCAAGCTTAGCTTATTGCTTGTCCTCAAGCAATTCAGTTGACAAACTGAACGCGATAAAGAAACTTTTACGAACACAATTGCTTCATATGATGTATACATACTTGAATTATGATTATACTTACTAGCTCATGATAGGAGATATGCATAAGATAAAAGCTTGATAAATATGCAGCCATGAAAAGATTCTAACATACTAAAGGTAAAAACATGGCATATAACTAAGTGCAGGATTGCAATGTTCGTAATTGGGTATGGCAAAGTGGTATCTCGCTTGCCCGAATGTGTGCAGCAAAACATAAATGCCCAGGCACCTCTGAAGTTTACAGGCAGACTAGAAATAAAGCTTATCAAAGATAAAAGCATCAAGCTATGTCACTACTAACCTATTCTGGGACAAGCACATTTCACTAAGAATGACAGTCATGCTCTCAAAGAAGTGCTTTAAAGAAGGATGGTGACTCAACATTAAAATAAAAGATAGGCCCTTCGCAGAGGGAAGCAGGGATTAAATCGTGTGCTAGAGCTTGTTAGTTCCCGAAGGCATATAAAGAGTGTAAAAATAATATTTTGAGAAGTGGTTGCAAGTGTCAACAAATCCGCGATAGAGTTCTTGTCATCTTCCATAACTAACCAACTTTTAGAGCGGTTCCGAAAATTCATATAGTTTGCATTATATCATGCTTACAGATTTTGACACTCCTCCCAACCTTTTCTTCCACAAACCATGGCTAACCGAATCCTCGGGTGCCGACCAACAATCACCGTGGAGGAGTGCTATTTTAATATTAAATGATAGGTGGACTAAGCCAGCTCTTTTGCAAAAATAAAAGTGGACAAGCAGATGAAGCTACTTGTCCTTGGAAATCATTTAGCATGGAAGAGACAAGTTCTACTACCACATCCTTTGAGCTACAAGCAGTGACACAAAAAGGGATTGTACAATTTTGAATAGTTAAAGATAGACACGAAGAAAATTTACTTGGAATGGTTTAAAACCATGCATAGAGAATTTATAGTGGACTCTTTGGAATAACTTGGTTTTCAGGATTTTGGATGACAAGCAGCATTCCGCTTAGTACAGGTGAAGGCTAGCAATAGACGGGAAGCGACAACAAAGAGAGCACAACTGTCATAATCATACTTGCGACAGAATAAAATTGCAGTGGCATAAAGTGATACAGAAACTCTGAGTCACAATAGATCGTCGAGGCTTGACTTTTGTTTGAGTCATAAACATGTGTTAAGCATGTGCCAAGTCTAATCAAGTAAAACATAGAGGAGGATACCACACTACAATACACTCTACGAATAAAAAATGCATGCAATAAACTATATGACATATGGTGCACCTTCAGGAGATTAGGATTAATCATGAGAAAACATGGCTATCAAGCATTCATCAAGTAACATAGCCCATACCATAACTACTAAGCGCAATATATGGACAGGTATTTGTACAAAAATGAAACAAATACGGTTCATACCAGCCTCTCACCACATCAAGTTGTCGAATATCGTCATTATTGCCCTTCACTCCATGACTTGAATGATATAAAATGAAAACCAAGCTCAGGTGGAGTCACAGACGGCTGTTGAATCTGAAAAGAACTATACAAAACCAAGAAGAACAACAAATATTTTTGGTGTTTCGAATTTAAAACAAAGCAAGGAAGAAGCAAATAAAAGGAAAATATTTTTGGGTTTTTTTGAATATCACTCGAAAATCAAAAAGACAAAATAAAACTACAACTCGAATTACTAAAATAAAAGCATAGAGAAACAACGAAAATATTTTTGTTTTTGGTTTGAGAAAAAAACCACAAGCAAGAACAAATAAAAGAAAGCGAAATATGGATATACAAAGAACTGACATGGAGCGAATAGAAATGAGCGAACTGTCAGTATACGCGTACCTCCCAAGCTTAGGCTTTTGGCCTAATTGGGAGACAATCATCCCCACGGACCCCATGCCCGAAGCGTCGTAGGCGGTCGATGAAGAGGATCCTCCTTGCTGGTCAGGGTAATATGGCGCGCGCCATAATAGGGGACGTCAGGGGCCGCCGGCGGTGGCACCGTAGGCTGCCCCGGCTTCCCATCTGGGTAGAACCGCGCGTGGTATCGCGGCACCACCATCTGTGTGCTCAATTCCTCCCGCGAATATGATAGAGGATCCCTGTAAATACTGAACAAACTTGGTTGCGGTAGAGGAACTTCCAGCTCCGCCTCGTTAGCATAAACAATTCTATAAACCAAGTTATCAAGAGTGGATCCAGATGTAACAAATTTATGTGCTATCATAGCAGAGAGATCAAGTTTTTCAGGAACTAAAATTTCATCAGTAGGATCAGCCTCAAGACTAAAGTCAGCTAAAACACGAGCAGCAATAATGCCTCCAAAAATGGGGCCTTTGGTGGCGAGCGTGGCGAGCAACTAAAGCACCAAGATATAAGTTTTATCCCCTTCAAAGCCAGTAGCAAGAAATGCTAGATGCATATTCGAAATATTACTAGTGTTTCCCTAGGAAGAACACTTCTAGTTTAAGTAGTATAGGAAAATACTTATGGCCCGGAATACTGAACATTTCTTATCTTACCACGGTGGCTGGAGGAGAGTCTCCATAACACAACTCCTGGTAGAGCGCAGTTAGCTCGGATGGCTGCTCCTTAATCTTCTTGGTCGTCCCGATGGGCAATACCTATGATCCTGCAAAAATTATCTAGCTCCATAGTACATGCACGATCATAAATTTTAAAATCAACTGTTGGTTATAAGCTTTGCAGTTAAATTTGAAACTCTCAACAAAGATCTTAGTGAGTCTAGAATATGGGTCCTGGTATCCCCCATTGAATGTTTGTAGACCCACACTCTCAATATGCTCATGAAGTCCTCATAAATCCCTGCAGCCTGCAAAAATTGAGTAGTACATGGAAAAACAGATGGATGTGGTGATCTCCAAGTCCCCCGAATCATCAATCTCGGAGTAATAAGATCTTCATTGTAGATCTCCTAGGAACTTTGGCTTCAGATGACCTGGTCTTCCTTGAGGATGATGGTGCACGCCTCTCAACAACTCTCCAAAGGAAAATTTCTTATCTTCCTTTTCTGAAATTTTTCAACAAGTCTCATAAAAAATGATTTTGCAACTAAGAATCAAGGCAACTACTATAGAAACTTGCAAGAGGGCTACACATGCATCAAGGATAATTAATCTAAGCATAGAACAAGCATGCAAGCTCACTTAACCAGCAACATACAGCAGCAAAAAATACTCTAGAAATACAACACTAAACAAAATTCTACTTGATAATCGAAGGAGTCACATACGGTGAGTAAACAAGCAAAGTTTCAGCAACTGAAATGGGCTGAGCAAGGAGATCGAAAAATTCGAGACTCAAGAGCAGCAGAACACGAGTTTTGAACAATGATATGAGTTTGGTCGGAGAGAGAGAAAGAAAGGGGAGGAATCTCACCTTGTGGAGGCTCAAGTGGGACCCACGCCACAGGGGGGCGCGGCTCCCCCCTGCCGCGCCGAGCAATGGCGTGGCAGCGTGGTGGGTCCCCCTGGTCAGCCCCAGGTACTTACCAGTTGCATTTTTTTCAAAATAGGAATTTACGTAAAATTTCAGATTTTTCTGACAACTTTCAATTTCGAGCAAAAAACTGGGCACTTAAAATTCTCAAAACAGCAGTAAGCAAAATTTTAACCACACTAAACAACCATTCTAAAAATTTATAAAGACAGCAATATAACAGAAGGTATAACAGATGAGAAAGGGGAGAGAATGTGGTTTAACAATTTTAATGCAACTAAAATGTATTGTCAACAAGGTTGATCAAGTCTTGCCACCAAATATATTTTATTTGACATAAAAGAATTAAATACATGATACCATTATGTACTTATATTGAATAGGTTATTGTCCCAACCATAATACTTTCTATCCTTCATGGTGTCATAAATAGGACAATCAATACTTCCAACTTTGATAGTTTTATAACTTGCAATTGAGCTAACTCCAATATTACATTTTGCTTCTTGGAAAATAAACAGTATTGCTCTTTGTCATTGACATTAAAAGTAACTTTCCCTTTATTGCAATCAATAACAGCGTCCTGCAGTATTAAGAAAAAGGTCTACCAAGAATAATGGACATATTATCATCTTCAGGCTATCCACACAACAAAGTCAGTCAAAAATCAAACAGTTGGTAGTAACTTGAACAGGAACATTTTCA